>CM074508.1:5564291-5748307 GCA_037389245.1 Oryzias sinensis | reverse complement strand
GGGGGGGGTCGGCTCCGACCTGCGGGCGGCTCCGACCTGGGGGGGGGTCGGCTCCGACCTGCGGGGCGGCTCCGACCTGCGGGGCGGCTACGACCTGCGGGGGTGGCTCCGACCCGAGGGGCGGCGTCATGCGAGCTCAACCTGCCGAAACCTTCTACCATTTAAACCGTTCTGCCGACGACAACATTTAGAATTTGAAAAAGCCTTTGAAGTCCCCCTCTGATCCTCTTTTGATCTATCCTCAAAGCGTTCTCATTACGATTAGGTCGTTTCTAAGCTTTTTCAAACATTGATTTGAATAAAAAAATACTCGGAAATGCAGTTTTGATCTTAATTTTCTTTATGAATGTCCTCCATCATCAGAAAAATTCCACAAGAATGTGGAAATTGCCACCGGAGCGACTCTTTAAAGGCTGCCCTGCTGCATTTTGGGTTTCTGGTCAGCGCTTCATCCGACTCCTGCAGCGGAGCGAGCATCAGAAGGGAAATGGGCGCCGCTGATGGCGTGATGCTGATATGCAGGGCATGTTCCTTCGGGTGAGCCGCCTGCGTCATGGAGGGTGGCTCCGTCAGGATGTCGTTGCATCGCAGTTAAGATAAGAGTGGAGTTATTCAGTAATGAAGCTCAGATATGATCTGTGAGCTTCACCCCACTAGAGAGAAACAACAGCACCTCCGTTTCTATTCAAAGTGTCTCTGCTAAATCTATGGGCTGAGGCTCAGCGGGTGTCCTCTGTCCTCGCCGGGCAGACGCGTCCCTTTGAAGGACTGCTGACATTTAGCAGACGGACCCCCGTTCAGCCAACACACCACAGCCATGCACTGAGAATGAGTGTGCTTGTGTTGCTTTGTGTTACCGTGCTGTAGAACTGCATTTCTCGGGGACCCCTGGGTGGAGGCTGGACCTGCTTCAGGACCGTACCATCCGGGTGCTGCAGGATCCCTGCAAGACACGAGGGGCTCTGCTTAAAGCCGGGGACGTGGATTCGGCTGGTTTGATAAGTCATGTGTGCACAAAACAACCAAAACTCTGAAAAAGGGGTTTTTGTTTGCTAGTAACAATGAAGGCAAACCTTTCAGCCGGCCTATCCTAAGCCTGCTGCTATGCAGTAGAGATTCGGTTTAACGGTGTGACGTAGGGTTCAGTAAATCCATTTATTTTGGATGCATGATCTGATTTTTAACATGGGAGTGGAGGGCAAACTGCCCCTTCTGCCTCCAGGGCTGTTTTGAAGAACTGGTCTTTCCTGGTTTACGTCAAATTTAGGAATGGAGGACGGGGACTTGGTCCAGACATCCTCATCACATGTTGCTCCTCTTCTGACTTTTGGAACGACTTGGTTCGTTAGGACCTGCTGGTGTTTGCTGCTCGTCACGTCTACCCCTCACCTACGTATGGAATGCTTTTATTGCCCAAAAGCCCAGGCCAACGCCCATCTTCCCTCCTGGACGCTCAGCGGTCTTTGGACCTCCTTCTGTCCGTCCTACGGTCTCTAGAAACTTGTGATGCATTCTTGGCAATTGGGGGCGATGTCAGGAAGTGGAAGATAAGAATTTGTCACAGTGCTGTTTGGGTCACGCCTGTGGGGGCGAGGTGGACCGGGAAGTGACGGATGGGCGGCTCCTTCCATCGGTCCGGTCAAGCGTGCAGAAACACGCGGCAGCCCGTTCACACGTCACTCCTGAGCTCCTCGCCGTCCAGTCAGCTGACGGTTCTTTAGCAGCCAGGTTCATTGTTGCTTTTGCAGAAGGTTCCTGCCGTTGCTCAAGGGCTCTTCTGCAGCTTCCTGGGAGGAGCTGCTGGCGTTTAACACCCGTCTTATCGTGAATAAATCTCAACTGATTAAAAACTAAAAACTCTGCAAGATCCATAACCTTTAACTGGCAAACCCAGACTGGATCTGATTGGATTGATCGTCCCTGAGGTTGTCCTGAGAACGGAGACCCAGGAACAAAGGGTCATGGTCGGTGGGGGCGGAGCCTCCCTGCTCTGCATCCAGCTTTGGATCGATCGATCTGTTCTGCGCTTAAATATGAAGATATCTGCACATCAAAACACCTAACGAGTTCCTCCCTCAAATGAGGATCTTCCGCGTTAAAGTGGGATGTGCGAGAGCGGTCCGAAGGCCGGAACCACTAAAGGTCACAGAATGTGTCGAGCGATCCAGCAAATACAGAACTGCAGTGAGGAGAGGAACTGAACGGCCTCGTGACGAGCCGTTACACCACAGCCTTCATGCCTACACTTCAGGCCTTTGATCCGTAACCAGGATAAATGCACTCGCTCCCAGCATTCTGAGAAAGCAGGAGTGGGAACAAAGGTGACGAAGGGGGCGTGTCACCAACACACCTTCGTCTTCAGACAGGTGTTCCTAGATAAAGGTCTGACAGACGGGCCTTTCAGAACCGCCCTTTGTCTCGACCCGGCTTAATGATTAACTCTGCTCGTGGAACTGAAGCGGAGAAACCGCTGTTATCTGCAGAGCATCTGTGAAACAAGATCTGGTTTGGCCTGATCACCCACAAGCCCCTCCTCCGGTGTTTCCTTGACAATCAAGGTGGGGAGGCGTCCCACAGAACCGCCGTGATTTAGGCCTCACCCGTGGGATTGTTTGGTGGGATTCAAAGCATCAGATCCTCTCTGATCCTCTCTCCAATGGACAGATTCACATGAAAAGACAAACGGAAAGCTGCATCTAAGAAGGAAAGAGGAGCATGTAGCCTAGACCTGCAGGGGGCGCAGTTCAGCATCTGCAGCTCAGCTTGAGATGTTCTGTCACATCAGACTGAAGCCGGAGAAGAATTCACGTCTGACACTAAACCCAAAATGAATCCAGTAAAATAGGGATGCTCTTTGCAGAAGCTGCAGGAACGCAGCCTGCAGACAGAAAGACTGCAGAGGGGGAGGGGTCACGTGGTTCTAAAGGGGGGGGGGGGTGATTGGTCAAACTGTCGGCAGGTGCAGAGAGAGAAGGTGGGAAATGCTCCTTTGCTCCTTCCAGCTCGTTGGTTTTGTGTTTACACATCCAATCCCAGCGCGGCTCCTCCCGAACACGCCCTCCTCCTGATAAGATCATCGGAAACCTGTGTTTACCCGGCAGCCTCGTTCTTGGAATGAGATAGGGATACAGAAACGCAAAAAAGAAAATCACATCCTCCTCATCATCATCATCATCATCATCACATAACTGTTCCGCCATCCCACAGGAGCTGACAGACGCCAGAGGCAAAGGAGCTCCGCCCTGAGCGGTTCTGTTTCATGGTTCTGCCGCTTGTCTCTGAGCTGCTGTGAGACTCTGGGGTTTTGGAACCGCCGTCCACAAAACTGCCCCAACTATTGACTGACTCCGCCCAATCCTGTCCACAGCCGACCGGATTCAGTTCTGACTTCTTCTACAGACACCTGGTCAGAACGGATCCGTGTCGGGATCTCAGTGAATCCTCGGTTCTGTGAGGAGATGCTCCTGTGGGTCAGGTCCACTCATGAAGGTCCGCTCTGCTAAATACTTCAGCGTCAGCCGTGAGTGGCTGAGCTGCAACACGCCAGGAAGAGTTCCTGAGCGGTCCAACACGCCAGGAAGAGTTCCTGAGCGTTCCAACACGCCAGGAAGTGTCCCAGTTGAGCCGGATCGTGTGACACAGGAGCTATGACTCCAGAGGACACGTGCTGTCTGGAGGAATGAGTCATGTTTCGCGACAATCAGATGGAAAGTCTGGGTTTGGCAGTTGCCATAGAAACGGCATTTCACATTGTGCCAAACATGAAGATAGGCAGAGGGAGAATCATGGTGTGGGGTGGCTTTTGAGGCGCCGAGCTTGGAAACCTAGACTTTGACGGTTTGGGGGATGAGCACCTCCTGTTCCAACACGCCTGAAGACGACCCACGGAGACGGGAGACGTCTGAGGGTTTGGTGAGGCAGAACCTGACTGCTGGGTCCTGAGTCCGGACCGGATCCAGACGGGAGACGTCTGAGGGTTTGGTGGGGGCCAGAGAGCCGGACCTTCTGTCCAACAGTCAGACTGTGGGAACAACTTCCACAACAACAGTCACACTAGTGCTCATTATGGGATGTCAGGAAAGTTCATGAACTGCAGTAGAGCGAATCCCTGCAGCCTCTCTGTTAATCATGTTGTCATAGAGGACAGTGACCCCACAGACACACCCGTCCCGTCAGCGCGCGCCACTCACCGCCCTTGTCCACGCCGAACTTGTGTCCCGCCACCTGATGGGAGAGGGGCACGCAGCCGTTCAGGTTAGGCGGGTCCTGCGGCTCTTTGCCGGGGTCGCCTCCGGAGCTCCGCGGGACCGGGTCGAGTCCGGCAGCGGAACCGGGAGCCAGATCCGGTTTGCCCAGCGCCACGGAGGACTCCATCATCATCAGGTGATGCTGAGTCCTCGACATCTGACAGTGACCGGGAGCTGCGCGCGCCACCACTAAAGTCCGAAATGACGATTCACATGCTGCCTTGGCTTTATATAAGCGCTGGACGGTCGCTTAGTAAGTCCTGGGTTCGGTCCAGACCGACCGGCACCGGGGGTTCGGCTGTTCGTGACGGAGTGCGGGGGTGTCGTCGTCCGCCGCTGGGCTCGGCTGAAACCCGCTCTGGAGCTGATTCAATGATTCTCAGATGTGGAACAGCAACACGAATTCATCCGGGACACATCCCACTTCCTGCCGCGGCGCGCACGCGCAGACCGAGCGCGGCGTCGGCTCAGCAGGGTTGCCAGGTTGCCAGAGTCTCCAGTCGTCAAAAAACTGCCAGATCCCACAAAAATACGCCCAAAAAGTTAAGAAGTGTTTAATTTGCGGTAATTGGTTTTCATTATTCATCACCTTCCGTTTTGATTGACAGACCAACTTTGAGACGTTGTTTATGCAGTTAGTCAGAGCGAAACATGAAAAAACAGACTCCTGTTGAACTTTATTGGCAACCACATCCCCCCTTCCCCTCACCAAGAACTACATAACTAGAACAAGTTGCATTTGATTGCGCAATTGCTAATGGTGGTTTTTTTAATTTGCCTAACTGCATAACCTTTAGCAGAAGCAGAAATGTATCGAAGGGAAATAATAATTTGCTTGTGTATAATTTGCAGAGTTGCAGAAATAGTTGCAGCTAAATTGTCTATAAATGGCAGAAGGGAAAATGCAAGGATGTACCTAAAAAGTTGCTTAAGGGTTTGAATACTTCTTAAGAAACCATGGTATTAATAAATGAGCTAGCATGTTACTAAAATAGCTCATTTGTTTACATGGGAACTCAAGATTCCTTCTTCTTCTGTGGTATTTTAGGGAGTTCTGCGCATCATGTCCAAATGGTTTATTCTGACTGAAAGTGTGTTGAATGTAAACGTTTGCTACAATCGGATCCTTTTTTTCTGGGTCCACGTGCACAGTTCAATAATAATCCGATCACAGATATTTTGCACATAGAACCGCAGCTGTTGACAGGTGGGACACTGTCTTACCCGCCTCCTCTGAGCGCACGTCCCTGGTTAAAACTTCCTTATAAAGAACAAAAAATTCCCAAAAGGAATCCAAATCTCCCAAATTATGTTCACTCACCTAAAGCAAATTTTACCTGTAAATTTAAAATCTAGAAGTGAAATGATTAATCGATTTAACTTCCTACAATCCAAGCAGTTATGAATTGAATATTATACCATTAGGAAATCGTTTCAAAATGAAATGATTCCTGAATTTCTGATCTATTTTCCTGAGAAACACAATAACTTCTGGTTTAAATCGTGTGGACATTTCTAATGTCCAGGACATTGAGTTTGTATTAATATATTTGTAAATATGAATAATGCTTTTAAACAGTCAGGCATGTTGGCATCAGTCCTCCGTGACCGACAGAAGCCTCGCGGTTCCAAAGTGACCGGTTCCAGTTTTCAGCAGTCCGAGCTCAGGACTCGATCTGCAGTTCGTTCTGAAAATGATCTCGCATCAGAGGATTGATGTCACACTCTAGACAAAAGGAGAAAACTTTATTATGAACTCTGAAGCTGTTGACTACATAGCTGTGTCCTGCAGGACGGATACAAATGACAACAGAAGAGAAGAAAGAAAAAGAGGAGGACAGCTGGGAATCATGTGACGATCCTCAACAGCTTCACGCTTTCTTGGCGGACCCTTTTCGGACAGTTTTTGCAGAGCTGCTTTTCGCCTCTCCGCCCACTGCTTTCGACTTTGGTGCTGCTGACGTCTTCTTGGCCGCTTTGGCCTTCGTGGTCTTCTTGGCCGCTTTGGCCTTCGTGGTCTTGGTTTTCTTCTTGGCTGCTGCCGTCCTGGCGGCAGGTCTTCTCTGCGAAGACAGCGTCTGTTCCCGGAGGAGGTCTTCTCGTCCGATCTCCAGCATGTGGTCTTCCCACGACTTCATCTCGTTCTTGTAGCGGACCTTGTCGTCTTCGGCGAGCTGTATGTAAACCTTTCAGGCGGAGGGGAGGGGATCAGTACAGCGACCTGTGCACCTGAGCGCTTTCTGCAGGACTCTGTGAACACACCTGTTTCTGGTGACTGAGCAGGTTCCTCCAGTCGTCCAACAGAGACTTCATTCTTGCCTGGAGAATGAGCAGAAACCGTTCTTTAGTCATGTAGATGTGCCAGGGAGGGGCTCGTCTACATGCCTGCCATGAGGCTTTTTATTTGTTACAACATTGTTCGGTTGAGAAAAGGACCAGAAGAATTCCTAAAGCTGTGGCTTTGGATTACATCTGCACATTCTTTCCTATGCTGCCCTTCAGCAGAAACTCCCACTCTGATGTCATGTTTGGTAGTCTTGACCTGAATGGTCTCATCGTCTCCGTTTTGACTGATTCCATCCATTTGCATTTGTCTCAGCCAATTCAATTGTTACAACTATTCTGGGGATCAGTGGAAAGAACTGAAGGTGAAGGCAAAAGTAAACGGGAAATAAAATGATACAACCCTTAAAAATCTCTCAGATAGACGGAAATCTCTGCAGCATGATTGGTCTGAAGAAGGAAATCCGAGAGAGAGAGAGAACGGCAAAAAGGTAATTCCTCATTTGAGATTAAACAGTACGACAGAGTTTTAGGGCCACCCAAAAAAAAGTAAAATTAAGAGATTTTAAGTCATAAATTTACAAGAAAAAAATCTCGTAAATGGAAAAGTGGAAGTGAGCGTACAGAGCAGCAGATGAACGCCGCGCAGCAGCAGAGCAGACCCGCTAAACTTTGTTTTATCGTACATTTACGACTTAAAAGTCATAATTAATTTTTTTTTTGTAAACTAGCCCCTAAAACTCTGTCGTCTACAATGGATTTCAGAAAAATAATGTAAACTTTAAATTTCTCTTAACGAAATCTGGGGTTTTTCCAAAATCTGGGATGGAAACCAGCTCTAATTCCTGGGTTGGCATCTCTGCAAGACCTCAGAGTGGGAGGAGCTAAAGGTTTTGCTTACCAACTGCAGGAATGAGGTTGGCGTTTTTAGCAACAAGTTTCAGCTTTGTTAGCTGTGAAACTGAAAGCCGTGCATGCTTTTGCGTGCATGTCTGACCTGGGTGGTGCTCCCTCTGGCCTCCTCAAAGTGCTCCGACATGAAGATGTTGAAGGCGGAGCGAGGCCGTTTGGGTTTTCCCAAGCTGGTCAGCTCCTGCAGAAAACATCAAGGAAAAGCCGTCTGCATCACATTCCTTATCCAAGACGTTTCAAGGTTGTAAACTCTCAGGTTTTAGTTACTCATTTTAAATGCATATATTAAAAAAACAGCACATCTAAGTTTCTCCAAAAGCAGTTTTTCTGCCCACTGAGGAAAATAAGAAATAAAAATACATTTAATTGGTTTAAGTTTCCCAAAGCTCACCTTAAAGAATCAACACATGAATCAACCAATGTTTTAGCCATTTGTAAAGGTTAAATGACATCAGATCAAGTGCTGGCCCCCCATACAGACAACAAGAAGCACAAAGACACAGATTAAAACCATAAATGACATTTATCATTTACACACATTTATCATTTTGGGGTGATTTTCCGTTATCTAATACTTTTAAGAACTACAAACTAACTGACCTCATTTGCTTATGAAAACTAGTAGATGAGCTGTAAAGTGAAGGAAAAAAAATCCCCAAAGTGTCTGAATTGTAGACGTGATCGGTTCAGTTTGTGTGTCTGCTCTGTTCCTCTGACTTTAGCCACAAACATCACAGAGTTTGTAGTTTGGTTGTAGTTCGTTTGACCAGGATCAAATGTTTGTTTCTGTCTGTGGTGAAGCAGAAAACGAACTCCGGCAATGAAGTCCGTCAGAACGCCCCGTTTCTGGAGGATCCACCATAAATAATCTCTAAAACTTCACAAGAAGGCGTTATTGTGACAACAAACCCCACAGAATCCATAACATCCTTCCTGTTTCTCTGAGCCAGCATGGTTGAGAAATGAAAGTTGTAGAATATCAGGAGTTTAGCTTCGCTGTCTTATGCTGGCATGTCCATGCAATAATAGAATCGAATAAAATAAAAAGCAGGGAGAAAACGTGGTTCTGGTGTGGCGGTTCTAGTGTTTTCTGTTCCGTGCTCTGTGAATGGTCAAAGCTTCATCAGGGCGACGGCTCGGTGGGAGGAAGCCGACTTTGTGGCGCACATAGTTCTGAGACGCCGCTGTGACGGGGGGAGAGTGGAAAGGTGGCATCCGGGATGTGAGGGGTCTGTGGAGATTCTGCCAGCCCGCTTCCTGACCCCAGACCGGTCCAGGTCCTGAATGGAGGCAGCGTTGGAACCAATAATCCTCTCGGCACATCTCATGATTCTCTGCTGTTGTGTCTGGACGCTGAACCAAAGCAGACCGTGACAGGACAGACGCGTCCTCACCCCCCCACGTAGGACTAATGACAGTGAATTAACAGAAAACTATAGCAGAGTTGACAGAGTGGACCACAACGTGAGCGTCCTGCAGCTCACACAGACTTTGCTGCTTTGGGCCTGATATTATTCCCGTCAGGACTGGATAAAAAACAAAAATAAACAGTTCATACGGGTCAATATTTAACACTCCCCCAACGTTTTTCTCTGTAATGTTTGTGGACAAAGTCAGTGGGAAGAACAAACCAGACTGGTGATAAAATGACGAGAACATTTATGGAAGCGATTCTGGAGCATAATTAAAAAGAAAAGTCAAAACCAGAAATGCTTTTTCATTTTCAAAATGAAATCAACCAAATCAACCAAATGAATCAAAATTAAAATGAAAAATCTATACTTCAAAATGCTTTTTCCTTTTATACTTAAAAACCGCTTATTCTGTGTCATAAGTAAAAGGAAAATGCAAAGAAGGGATTGGATTTTCATTTTAACATCCACCCTGCAAACATTGTCGTATAATTCAATTTGAATAAGTATTTCCAGCGGGGAGGCGGGGCGATGACGTCAGTACTATCTCCATCTCAGATGAGGTTAGAGCTCACCATGTTTGGAGTTCTTAGTTTTTGCAGTTCTTAAAAAATATTTTAACGAAGATCACCCGTTTTAAATTTTTCTTATTATTGAATGCAATACGCTTCTATACACCATCAGTGACCTGCTTTCAAAGTTCTTTGACCATTCGGCAGCGCCTGCAGGGTCTGCAGCGTTCGGCAGCGCCTGCAGGGTCTGCAGCGTTCGGCAGCGCCTGCAGGGTCTGCAGCGACTGTAGGGTCTGCAGCGTTCGGCAGCGCCTGCAGGGTCTGCAGCGACTGTAGGGTCTGCAGCGACTGCAGGGTCTGCAGCGTTCGGCAGCGCCTGCAGGGTCTGCAGCGTTCGGCAGCGCCTGCAGGGTCTGCAGCGACTGCAGGGTCTGCAGCGTTCGGCAGCGACTGCAGGGTCTGCAGCGTTCGGCAGCGCCTGCAGGGTCGACAGCGTTCGGCAGCGCCTGCAGGGTCTGCAGCGTTCGGCAGCGCCTGCAGCATTCGGCAGCGCCTGAAACGCCACCTACTGGTGGAGATGATGTCAGTACAACAAGCAGCAACAAGTGTGGTTCAATTTTAGTGAGAAGCTGATGCTGAAACGTCATTATGAAGCAAAAATATCAAATATCTGCATTCCAAGTGAACCGGATGACGCGGCTCCATGTGCTGTATAGAGGCGTCTAAAACAGTGTTTTTCAACCTTTTTTGAGCAAAGGCAAACTTTATTCTTGACAAAAATCCCACGGCACACCAGAATAAAATACATTTAAAAAGGAGAAACTCAGTCAGTATTGATCTACAGCCCCTCCACAATCTCATATGCATTTTTGTGATAATTATGGCAGAAAAAGCTGGAAGTTGCCGCTGTTTTTTCTAAAAGATGGAATAAAAGTTAAGTTAATTTTCAGTAATAATTTTTTAACTAAATTATTTAACATTTTACCCTGGCAGTTGTCTTTCCCTTCAGTTTTTTAACATGTAATTTAATGTAACCTCACAAAAACAAATATATTCTTTCTAAATTGTGATTTTTTTTCTATATATTTATTTCAATGTTGGTGCAAAGGCAATTCTAATCTTTGAACAATATGATCACAATATGTTTTATAAAATTTACACAAAAATACTAAAGTTATATTTATGTTTTCTGTAGCTACAATAAAAGTGAACATGTTGAAGTTTTATTAGTTTTTCTTTTGTCTTAATCAAAAATAAAGTCTTTGAAAACTTTAACAAAAATGTTTTATTTCTTTTTAGATGATTAAATGGTTTCAATTTAGTTTAATTGTGTCTGTTGGTCACTTCACCTTAATCCTGTTTCTTAAATGTTGTTATTACTTCTATTTAGGTTTAACACATAAAATAATCCAGATGTTCTTAGAAAAGTGTTTCAGTTAGAAAGATGACTTGGACCAAACTCTGGGATGTTTGGCTGTTAATAAACACAAACCTGGAAGGAGAACTAAACTGTTGACCTCTGATTTCATCAAGAAGATGGAAAAACTGTCTGATGTGTGTTTGTTGTTGTTTCAAGACATTTAACAAGGAAGACTCATTTTACGCTGATACGCTGTCACTTTAACCCAATGCATCATGGGAGATGTAGTGATGGCAGACAGACTCTCTTCTCTGAGCTTCATTGTTTTGTTCTCTTGTTCCACGGTCTGATACCGGATTCTGTGGAAAGCTACACCGCTAAAGACGAGCTTTAGCTGGTATTTTTGTTGGAACTGAGCGACTTTATGAGCAGAATCAGAACAAAGAAGTGAAGACTCTAACCACTTCTGATTGGTCAGCCTGATGACGTGTGATTGAGAATGATTGGTGGAGACAGTTAAAGGGGCGGGACTTTTCCTAAAACAGAGCTGAAGCTGCAGTTAATCGCTGTACCGTCAATAAAATGTCTTTAATAGAATCAAATAAACAAAAATAAAAAAGTATTTTACGATCTTTCATATTCCTAACTACTCGGTGTTTTATCAGGGCCTGTTTGGATGAACAGAGAGCTGAAATCCTGGAGATGGAAAATGTTTTTAGATCAGGGAATGGGCATTTTCCCACGGCACACCGGTTGAAAAAGACTGGTCTAAGATGTTTGCCATAAGGCTGCCTTATCAAAGCCGTCAGCTTTGGTCAAGAAGGCAGTAAGACCAAATGAAAAGTTGTCCACGTGACCTCGCGCCTCCTCCATGTCGAAGCCTGAGCCGCGCTGAAGCGGCTGGGAGGCTCCGCCCAGCGGCGGCGGCGGTTCTCTTACCCTCTTCTTTCGGATGGCTTTCCTCTTGGACATCCTCTGCTTCTTCTCCGCGGCCTGCTGCTGGAGCTGTGCGGGAGTCAGCTGGGACCGGTACTTCTGGAGGTCCAGCTTGAACTTCTGCATGTCCTGCAGCATGGCGTCCTGAAAGGGCTACGGAGACACCCGGCACAAGCTTTGGTCGCCACGGCAACACGGACGAAGCTGCTCTGCCGTTTGTTTGTTCTTTAAACTAAGCTGAGAGTAAAGGGGAAAAAAAACCTTCTTCTGCTCTGGGCTCATCACTCTCCACTGCTGGGCGATCCGCCTGATGACGTCTACCGGTTTGATCTCTGAAGGGAGAAAACAGCGGGGCAGCATCAGCAAACGCCACATCTGTTGATGTGCGGCTCACTGCAGAGCAGAAGCCCTTGTTTGAAATGTTTCAAAGTCATGAAGGAAGAAATATGCTATTTATTGTCCGCTTTTTAACATTTCCTTTGGGCTTCAGGGTGAGCCAATCAACGTACAACTTACACATCAATTCTTTAAAAATCAGACGATGTGATTTTCTGGATTTTTTTTTCTCGTTAAAGTTTTACCTATGATGAAAATTACAGGCCTCTCATCTTTTTAACCCTTGTGCTATCTTGTGGGGTCCAGATGACCCCACTCCCAACGTTAACGTGCCTCCGAGGCACGGTCCAGATGACCCCACTCCCAACGTTAACGTGCCTCCGAGGCACGTTAACGTTGGGAGTGGGGTCATCTGGACCCCACAAGATAGCACAAGGGTAGTGTGGGAGAACTCGCACCACTGGTGGCTGATTGAATACTTTTTGTTACCCTGCTGTATTTAACATAGGACTTATAGTGCGACACGTGCAGCACCAGGCCGGCAGCCGTACCCGGGTTTTGCTTGACCACGGCTGGTTTCTGCTCCATGACGAATCTCAGGTATCCGTTCAGAGGCCTCTTCGGAGGGCCGCCGGGCTGAGTCGTCAGACATTTCCCCGGGCCGGTCTTCACCGCGGTGAGGCACCTGACGGGAGCGTGAAGCACACATCATCGTTCCACACAAACCGCTCTGATGCTCACCTCAGCAAATAAGGTTGACCTGTTTTACTAAACTCAGAGCGGATCACGAAAACGAGCATTGCACCAAAAAAGAGGACGCGTTAGTGTTGATCTTCTTTTCTATTCAACTTCCAGCTACTTTCCTCATCACACCAACAACCATGTCCTCCTCCTCCTCAGCATCCATGACCCTCTTCTTCCCAGGTAGCTCCCGCCTCAGCCTGCTTTCACCATCATCATCCTCACTGCTCCTCCCCTCTAACGTCTCCATCTGCTTCCCTGCATTGATCTCCTGAACATCTATGATCTGATCCTCTGATGGATTCATTCCTGATCCATCCTGGTCCCACACAGAACCTCAGCATCTTCACCTCTGCTGCCTCCAGGCAGCTCTATAGAGAATTAATTATACAGACACAATTGCACAAAGCGTGCAAAAAGCTGCCAATAATAATAATAATAATAATTTACCAAAATCTAAGGGGAAATCTATTTCGTTGCAACTCATTAGCCCCTGATCTGTAGTCTTCGCACGGGTCCGCACGGGTTACCTACCTGAGGAGGGAGTTGGAGCACGAGAAGGCGCTGAATGAGCGTGCTACTGCTAGCAGGCTAACGGCTGCAGGCACGGAGCCGAGCGGAGCCATGCTGCTGTCCGCCGAGGTTCCCGGGAGTCAGAGGACGGGCCGTGGGGCCAGGACTCGGTCTGCGGCCGCGGGGGTCTCTGTGCCTTCAAGCTGAGCCGAGCCTTCGGTCTCCCTGTTGACATCTAACGGTGTCCCTAACGGCGCCACAAACCAGCCGCGGTGCATTCTGGGACCGGATCCAGACCGAAACTTTTTGCTTTTTATGTATTTATTTTAATTGTTTTTAGTAGTAGCTTTATCAGTCAATGGTTGAAGGTCATTTATTCATATTATTGACTCAAAAATCTACAATTTTAGTAACTTTTCCAACCGTCGCTGCTGATCAGTTTGTGCTGTAAAAATAGTTTTCAATTAAAATCAATTTATTTAGACGATAGTTAATAATATTCATCACATCTAAACTATTCTAAAACGATTTTATTGCGTATTTGAATTTAAACCCAATTATGTTCAGAGTGACGTCACATAAAACGTCAAAAGCGCGCGACTGGGAGCCATGAATTCCGATCCCGCCCATGTGCTTTTGATCCTGTTGGTGAATATGATGGTTCCTAGCAGAGACTGTTCAAACAATTTTGTCTTTACAGTCTGTGGTTCTAAGGAAATGAGAGAGTCCAACAGAACCAGAGGGGAATCTGTACAGAACCAGAATATTCACTGCAGTAAAACTGTCTTTTGAACTTGTGTCTTTGAAGATTTTCATCAGAAAACTGCAATTATCGCCTCATCACTAATGAATGTGGATCATCTCTAAAGCACAGCTGTCCAACCTTGAATCCCTTAATCATTTACAAAAATATAATTTCAGTGACGTGTCTCTATTAAGTTCAGTTGGATAAAGTTGTATAACCAATTAAAGTTTTCATCCTAATTTTCTTTCATCAAATGTAGACAAGGTGCTGGATTATTACTGAATTCATTTCAATGGATATTTATTGGAAATAAAGAAAGTGATTCTGCAACAGTAGTTACAGTTCAGGAAGAACGACTTTAGGGACAAAAACAACCTCATGCTTAAAAAAATGTTGTAAAATTATGAATAATGAAGCAAGAAGTAGTCTATAATAAGTATACTTACACTTCTGTATCCTTGACACTGTGTGTTTTTAATATAGTGGGTCTGTGTACTCCTTTTAACTGACTGGACCATGAGTGTGGAATAAATTCTATCTATCTATCTATCTATCTATCTATCTATCTATCTATCTATCTATCTATCTATCAGCATACATAAAGTTGACTGTTTCTACACACCATCTATTTGTAAACCTGAAATGTTCCACATAAGTCTTAAGACTTATTGTTATTCTTTTTTTTTTTTTTTTTTTACTTGTATTTATTCTATCAAAAATGTTCTCCTGCTTACCTTTCAGATGCCGGCAAACCATTGACAAGACCGTCCGGACATCACCTTAGTCTGTGGTCCTCTGGTTCCTTTTTCCTCCTCCTCAACTCCGGCTCACGGCGCAATTTGTTGCACCCGTTTTTATTCAGGAGAAGCAAGCTCAACAACACAAAAAGTTATATAATTAACAATATTTAAGGGACAGGTCCAAAAATGTAGGTCATCCAGACAACTGGTTTCCCTTCAGCGTGCCGGCCAATTCTAATTGGTTTATCAGAAATGTAATGTCAGCTGCATGTGGTGTGTCTGCAGCTGGATGCAGAAAAGCATTGGGGACGGGTCAAAAGATCCATTCTTTGTCACCTAAACTGCAACATTCAGATAAAAATTCATTTCTTTTAGTCTAATACAAATACTTTCAGTGTTCAGTTAGTATACGTCCTATACAACATGGTCTATATTACTTTAGCAATACTAATACTCAAGTACTTCATAAAACAAACTTCAAGTGCTCTACTTTTTTCTGAGAGCAGTTAGAGAACCAGCTCTCAGGCAGAAAGGACATAAACGTTGCAGAAGCCTTCAGGACAATCTACTTAGATGATTGATTAAATAACATCTGTTGCTGCTTCCATGGCTTCAACAGAGCCCAGCAAAGCTGCTCTGGTCCCCATTCAGATCAAAAGTCCCGGCTCTTCCTCAAGCAACACTGAGGTGAAGGACGTCCCCAGAGGTTCCCCTCCTGGAGACCACGATGACCCATGTGTGCAGATCACTTTCTATTCGTTCATCCCCACCTGCTGCCATCGCCTCCTTCGTCTCGTAGGCGTCTACTTTCTGAATGGATGAGGATCGTCATGTGATCACTCGCAGACCCAGACATCTCTGTAGGTAGTTGCTGACCCTGCTTTTTCAGGTCTCTGGGTCTAGGTTGGCTTAAATGAGAAGGAGCCATAGAATTCTAGAAGAATGCAGTTATCCAGACATCAAACATGTCTGGTAGGTCATAAATGTCCACAGATTTTAACCAGGCATTCAACACGGAGCATCCCGACTGGATTTAGTTTTCAGCAAATGCCAGGATCTTGACTTCTCTGGGAGCGTTAGGATGGCTGTGCCAACCAAGCTAAAGCAGGGTCCTACTTTACTTTTCAGTAGCTCAAGCATCGAATATGAAAGTTCTCTGATGATGGATCTCATCAGAAAAACGACATGACCCGTCATGGAGGACGTCAATAACACAATCTCCCATTCAAAAAGAGGATGGCGTTCTTGATGCCGAAGACCTGAACACAGACGACAGATCCAGCTCCAACCGAAGCCTCACCTGCCTGTCACTGAAACCCCTGGGACGGGGCTGCACCGTGGTGCAGTGGCAGTATCACCTCACAGTGAGAGGGTCCCGGTTCAAAGACCACCAGGACCTTTGGGTGTGGCGTGGACGGACGTTTTCTCAAACTTTCTCCCACTGTCCCAAAACATGCTTCATAGATCACATGGCAATTTTAAAAGGTCCCTCAATGTGAATGTGAGCGATTGTGCTGGACCGACATACTGTCCAGCATGGAACCCACCGTCACCCCACAATAGCTGGGATAGGCTCCAGCATCTCCGTGACCCAGAAAGGGATCTGGAAAATGGATGAATGGAATCTCATTTACTTTGACTAGCTTTTGAAAACAAATTCCAACATTTACTTCACCAGTTTGTAATCCGCAGACTCTGATCAAATGAAAATACACTGCAATAACTGAATCTCAAGTAAAAAGATTTAATTGTTTTAAGAAAAATTGTCTTATTTTCTGTCTGCAAGACAAATCTTATCAATAAGGTTTTTCAGTATCAAAATAATCTCAGTGTAAGAAAACATATCTTTGTGACTAGAATTTTTTGTCGGGAAGAATTCTTGTTGACGTCATATTTGGGCTTATTTAAAGGAAAATTCATTTTTTTTATTTCTAGCAGGCCATGTTTTGTTTTGCCAGTCTTTTCCAGTATTCAGAAGTAATCAATAAATGCCTGATACAAACCAATTCAATTCAAAGGCATTCAGATTACTTTTCCAAACTTTGACCTAACTGAACATCCATTCAGATGCATCTCCTCGTGTTTGGATGTGGTGCAGACGGAGGAGCCTTTGCACATTAGCATCGTCTGTGCTTGGCTTAGAAAAAAAACCTTTGGTAGACTGGCGACTAACTAGAAAAAACTGAGTTTAATGGCTGCAGTTGATGGTGTCAAAAGTCAAAGTGAACCAGATTTGTCAGCCATATTTAAACAAGGAAAGCTCATTTCTTAGCTGGACAGTCTTTAACATATTAGACGCCGCCATCACTAGAAAGTAAACAATGATGCGTTTGAAAAGCGAACGACTGCAGCCTATTTTCATCAGCATCAAGCCCCATGTCTGAGCTTTGAGAAGCATCATCTGCACCTGAACGTTTCCTCCCCATTACTGACCGTCAGAAATACTGGAACAACACAACCGAGGTCTGAACATGAAAGCACCTGAAGGTAAAAACAGCGAGACTGCTCTGTTATGGCAAGTTTTTTACGTTTGGCTCGAGTGTTAGCTTTACATTCAGAAGCTTTAGAACTGGACTGTGCTCATTTAGAGAGAAATGAGTTTATTGTTTTGAACAGTGTTAGAAATTACAAAAGCAGTATAAAATCATGATGACAAAAGTGCTAAGTCCATTTTTCCTGTAGTGTCTAAAATATTCAATTACAAAAACTAAATGTAATTTTAAAAATAGAATTTTAAAAAATGCATTTTTTGTTTTCCAAACAGCTTAAATGTTAGATAAGTCATCATCGTGAGGCAGGAACCACCTGCAGACCTTCAGCAGCTCACCTGCCGCGCCACTAGAGGGCAGCACGTGTCAGGGAGGTTCTAGTTCTAGTGTCACCTGTGCAGCGGCTCTGCAGGTGAGCATGTTTGGATGTGAACCTGCATCAGGGGGAAATATTAAACAGCTAAAAACGTTTCTCAAATGTTCTTAATGTTCAGCTTTCAATCTATGAGGGTTGTGCGTACTTTTCTGGTTTTAGGAGTAAAAAACGTAAGACTTTAAAAGCCCAAACCTTAAAACATAAAACACAAATGATCTGTACGTCTGCCAGATCCACCTTAAAGGCAGATCTAAGGTCAGTTTGAAAACAGATGGACCTCTTTCAGTTTGGGTGTTAAGAGTGGATTGGTCCTTCCAGTCACACGTTTTCCGGCACCAAGCAGCCAGTTTGAGGCTGTGGAGGTCGGAACGGGGCGTCAGCGGACGCCGGCTTGCCCCAGCAGGGGAATGGAGGGGCGGGAAACCCGACCCTCCACACCCTAATCTTCCTGGTCATAGCCAAGGATGGGAGCCAGCCAGCGCTCCACCTCTTCCACGCTCATCTCTTTCCTCCGGGCGTAATCCTCCACCTGCATGGAGCACGACAGAAGAACGGCGGGTCAGAAACAGACAAATGAAAAGACGGATGGAGATTTGGGAGCTGGATCCAGACCGGCACGGCTTTAACCCCCTTCTGTCTCAGGAACCAGCTAGGAAGCTTCTCTCAACCCCACCGGGTCACATGACCTCACTGACTGGTGACTTTCTGAGACACTGAGGTTAAAAGCAGAGGCCTTCATTTTGTCATAAGCCTGAGGGTTTGTGGGTAGACACGCATCACACGATCAACCGGATCAAACTGGTTTCTGGAGTGATGCTTTTGAAGAACCAAGTCCACCTTTCATGGACTGATTTTTACTAAGAGAGTCCATTTCCTCTGCTGGTTCTGTGTACTTTGGTGATCATTAAAGGAGGGGGGGGGGTCCTCTCTGCTCAGACCTGCAGAGGACCACCAAGATGCAGCGTGACGCCGTGAAACTTCACAGCTTCTGTCAAAGTTTGGCGGATTTTGTCCACAGTCTTTGGTGAAAATATGAAAACGCTAACGCTGCACACGCTCAGATTCAACAGTCATCAAATCAGAGCAACAGTGAGAACGGCGTCTCTGCCGTCTCGAACGTTTCACGACAGACGGAAGCCGGTTGGAAGCGAGACGGACCTGCTCTTTGGTGATCTTTCCCACAGCAAAGTACGAGGCATGAGGGTTGGAGAAGTAAAGTCCGGACACGGAGGCAGCGGGCGTCATGGCCAGGGACTCCGTCAGGGCGATACCTGCACACAAACACGGCACCTCATCATGATAGCACCTCCGCAGAGTCGCCAGAGCAGCCAAAGGCTCAAAGGCAGATCACCAAAGCCAGGTTTACTGACTGTTCCAGGTACGGCACAGACATTTCTGAAGAATGACGTGTCTGAAACTCACAGACTGCTCAGCAATGACCAACAACAGAAACCAGGAGGAAAATGGGGTTTTTAACACGGAGGACAAAAATAGAGAAAATGATTCAAATGACATTTCTTAGTTTTCATCTGGGTGGGTCTTTAACGAGTATTCCAGATTATTGGAACTAAGCCAATAAAATCCACCGTTTTACCCAGTAGCTGGTGTTTCCCTCACCCGTCTTCTCCTCCACAGCGGCCAGGTTCCACATGGTGATCTTCTCCGTGTGGTCGGGCTGGCTGGGGTAGCCAGCCGCGGGCCGGATGCCCTGGTACCGGAGTCTGTGGAGGTCCGAGGCCTGCAGAGCTTCTTCGGTGCTGTAGGCCCACAGCTCCTTCCGGACCCGAGCGTGGAGCTCCTCAGCAAACGCCTGCAGGAAAACACGCGGCTTTGAGAGGCTTGTGGACGGACGAGAGAGAAACGCAGGGACGCTCCACAAAGACGGAACCAACTTTCCCCGTCTGTCTCTGATGCCGGGCTTCACAACCTTAAGGACATCCCACATTAAAAAAGTATCAGGAATCGTTCAAACACCCCCAAAAAACCAAACAGCGTTGACGTTTCCCTGCAGAACTCGACTTCACACAAACCTGGACCAATCAGAACTTTCTTTCTCCGTGTGTGGAAAACGACCCGTCTCTTTATAATAACACGATAATCTTTCTGGTCACATTTCTTCAAAATGTCAGCTTGAAACCAAACTTTGGCCGTGGAGCAGAGGTAGAGCGGTCGACCTCTGATGATTACTTCACACTTTCTGCACTTTTCTTAGAAAGATGTGAACATTTTCACACTTTTCTGCTTCAAAGCTTCATAGAAGCATAAGTCCAGGGTTTTAGGATGAAAACAAGGATCTGATCACGGTTGAATATTTATGTAAACAGGACCTGAACACATTCTGCACAGCGGACACGAGACGGAGGGAACTGACAAGGTCAACAGCCAATCAGGACGCAGAACTCGGTGTGCTGTTAAAGAATAAATAAATCCAAAACTGGACTGAAAAAACTCAGAGTGTAAAAGGTGAACTGTGATCAAGCGAGGGAATAAATACATTTTCCCATCACAACCAGCTTTTCCTTAACATC
This sequence comes from Oryzias sinensis, assembly GCA_037389245.1. Taxonomy (NCBI): domain Eukaryota; kingdom Metazoa; phylum Chordata; class Actinopteri; order Beloniformes; family Adrianichthyidae; genus Oryzias; species Oryzias sinensis. The sequence goes on along the minus strand of CM074508.1, from coordinate 5,728,177 downwards.
CTAAAGCAGCACTCTGACTCTGACTACTGATCCTAACATATAGGAAACAAAATCAGGAAGTTAAATAACAGTATACGGGCAATAAGACATTTCCTAAACAGACTAGACAGACTCTGCTCAGAGTGAACTATCCATCATGATGCTCTGATCACTTTATTTTGAAAATAAAACATTTATGGCCACTTTAATTTTTATTTTACTTGTTTCGCTAATCTAGCTGGCGTGTGCTGAGCTTCAGTAATCAGAGTACAAAGATGTCTTCAGAGGAATGTGTCTCTGTTCGAGTCCCTGAACGCGGAAGGTGGATGTCGTTCATGTGGAGCAGCTGTCCGTCTGTGAGGCTGCAGAGTGAACCAGAGCTGTGCACGGGTCACTGGAGTGGTTCTGGAACAGCTTAACGGTTCTGAACACGCTAGGGTGTGACGGTACCTCTGCTAAACGGTCAGCCAGGGCTTTGACCATGATGCTGCTGTAATCGTCCTGCTGGGCCAGGAACTGCTGACTCAGCTCTTCAGCTCCAAAGATTCCCACAGCGAACATCCCCACGAAGTCGGCGACGTTGCTGTCCACGGGCGCCACGAAGTCAGAAAGGCAGAGGTAGGGCTCCGAGCTGGCGCCGTCTTTTTCTGCCTGCAGCGTAAACGGAGACGGTCAGCGAGCCACGGCAGACGCAGCCCTCACCCGTCAGCTGACGTCACCCTGAAAGTTTACATTCACACACGCAGAAAAAGGCTTCCTCACCTGCTGCCGCAGTCCATGAAACGTGGCGACGGGCCGTGAGTCCACGCCCACCCTCTCACTGTGGTTGTACAAGTGGATGTCATCACCATTACTCTGCGCACGCCAGAACCCCACCAGGCCCCGCCCCTTCAGCGTTCCACTGTCAATCATGTTGCTGAGCATCAGCTGAGCCTCGTCGAAGAGTCTGCGAGCCTCCGGACCTTTGGAGCAGACGGCAGCGGAGGTTCAGAGGACGTCAACACTCCGCCTGACGTGTTCTCAGCTTCTCTACTTTACAAAGACGGTTCCCGTAAACACTCTGAAGGTGAGCTTCAGAGTGTTAACGGGTAAAAGACGTGAGTTCCTCAAAGACTCAGTTCCTGCTTGGCTTCAGTGGCTCAAGATAAACAGTAGAACAGCAGGACGTCTCCTTTCCCTCCATGCTGTTGACACTAAACACCAGAGTCACCGCTGTCAGCCTGAACGCACCGTTCAAAGTGTTTAGATCACAACAGGACTTTAAAACAATCACACTACTGCCTTTAATATTTTTAAGATGAAAAAACAATTTTCTAATTAAAATGTGACTGCAAGAAATTTAGTTAAAAAAAATAAAGAAATCAGAAAACATTAGTAGATTTTGTACTTTTATATTATTATTATTTTTCAAGTTGTTTTTAATTTGTAAATGATTTAATAAAAGCAACTTTAAAGGTTTTTTGTGTGGAATATCATTAGAACACTGAGAACTAAACCAAGTCTCAGATCATTTTTAGGGCAAAAAGATTTTGTTTTCACATAAATCCTGATTCCCCGTGTTTTTTTTTAACACAAAGGAACATTTCTTTGCTCACGTTTCTTTACAGTTTCCTGTCTTATTCTCCTTTGCTATTGGAAAATTCATACATGTCCTTTTTACACATTTTCACAAATATTTGATTGAATCTTGAGTCTCTGTCGGCTAAACCGGTGTTTTCAGAATCCTGGGCCTCGAGGAACACTGTCCTTTTTTGTTTGCTTGTGTGGCCCTGCGACAGACTGGAGGCATGTCCAGGGTGTAACCCCACCCTCATCCAATAATCTCTGGGTTAGGCCTTGGCAGCCCTGTGATGCAACAATACAACAGGTAAGAAAGGGATGGATGGAAAACAAACAAGGGCCAAATGTAAATTATTCTCCCCCTACCCTAACAGCTTCTCCCTACCCCTACATTTAGCAAACAGAGATACGGGAAACTTAAACTGTCGCTCCTCGCAAAACAAGAGAAGAAATGCGTTTCTCCTTCCTCCACATGCAGGTGTGACGCGGATCACTTTACTGGTAGGGGGATGACTGGCCCTAAGCTAGTCCCAACCAGTCCTCCATGAAAAAGCATTTTGGAGACCACTACCCCTACGATTGCAGAGGTAGGGAGAAAGCCGTAGGGGTAGAGGAAGAATTTGGATTCGGCCAAAAAGATGAAGCTGCTGGGGACAGGAGGAGTTTTCCAGAAACATCAAAGAAATAGAAGAGTCTTCAGGAGAGAATGGTCACGGATGGTTTGATGATGTGGGGATTACGACATACAACCACTGGACACTTTACTACGTACACCTGTCCAGCTCCTTGTTAACGCAAACGTCCAATCAGCCAATCCCACGACAGCAACTCCATGCATTTATGTAGACATGGACCAGACGATCTGCTGCAGTTCTAACCAGCATCAGAACAGATGAGGTGATTGAAGTGACTTTGAACGTGCCATGGTTGTTGGTGCCAGACTGGCTGGTCTGAGGATTTCAGAATCTGCTGATCTACTGGGATTTTACCCACAACCACCTCTAGGGTTTACAGAGAATGGTCTGAAAAGAGAAATGTAGAAAAAAGTAGAAATATCTTGTTGACGCCAGAGGTCAGACTGGTTCCAGCTGAAAAAAAGACAACACTGGTTCCAACCGAGGTCTGCAGAAGAGCATTTCTGAAAGAACAACACGTCCAACCTGGAGGCAGATGGACTACAGCAGCAGAAGACCACACCGGGTACCACTGCTGTCAGCTAGGAACAGGAAACTGAGGCTACAATTCACTCAGACTCACCAAAACTGGACCATAGAAGATGGAAAAACGTTGTCTGGTCTGATGAGTCTCCATTTCTGCTGCCACATTATGGTGGTAGGGTCAGAACTTGACATCAACAACACGAAAGCACGTTGTTGATGTCCTGTCAATGTTCAGGGGCTCTTGATGCAGCCCTTCCATCCTGCCTGGTATCAACGGTTCAGGCTGGTAGTAGTGGTGTCATGGTGTGGGGGATATTTCCTGGCAGACTTTGGGCCCCTTAGTACCAACTGAGCATGGTTCCAACACCACAGTCTACCTGAGTATTGTTGCTGACCATGTCCATCCCTTTCTGACCATCTTCTGATGTTTACTTCCAGCAGGACAAGGCTCCATGTCAGAAAGCTGGAATCATCTCAGACTGTTTTCTAGAACATGACAATGAGTTCTCTGGACTCAAACGGTCACCAGAACCCCATAGAGAACCTTTGGGATGTGGTGGAACGGGAGATCAGCATCATGGATGTTCAGCCAACGAATCTGCAGCAACTGTGTGATGCTGTCATGTCAACATGGACCAAAGTCTCTGAGAAATGTTTCCAGAATCTTGTTGAATCTATGCCAACAAGGATTAAGGTGGTTCTACAGACTAAAGGGGGTCCAACCAGGTACCAGCAAGGTGGACCCAATAAAGTGGTTGGTGAAAGTACACTTGGATTTTCCACAGATGAAGATCCTCACCAACAGTCTTGTCATTGAAGATCTTGGGAAACCCTCTGTTGGGGTATTTGCCCCTCAGCTGCCACACATCAAAGAAAGGCTTCCAGTCGATAAAGTCCAGCAGACGGTGCAGGTCGTAGCACTCGAACACGCGGGTGCCCAGGAACTGAGGGAGCACTGCAGCAGGAAAACGGGGAGGCAGACTTCATCACCACGCTTTTACTTCAGACCAACTGAAAACGACACTTTAAAGGACTGAACGTAGAAGGCATGTTAGTAACTGGAAGATCTATTTAGAAGATTTGCCAAAACTTCAGGGGCAGATCTGTTTTCTAATAATTTTAAAGCCTTTCTGAGTTCAGATCAAACACACTAACTTCAGGTCAATTTGGCATCAACCTTGACCTGAACTGGGTGGGTGGGTGTGGCTGGACCTCTGTCAGCTCACCTGGTGCTGGCATGGAGGACCAATCAAGGTGTAACGCCTTCTGCCTGGCCTCAGACAGAGGCAAATACCTGCGATCCTGGAACAAAAGATCAACATGCTCACGAAACTCCAAGAAAACCCTTCTGTATTCAAATACTAGCAGTTATAGTACAGACCATCCATAGACAGCTCTATATTGATATCATACAAACGGTAAGTGAATGGATCAGATGTTAGGGCTCCTTCTTCACCTTCAGGGAGTCGTAGTGCTCTAGCCTGATGTCCTCGTACTCCTCCTTCAGCTCCTCAAAGTAATCCTCCTTCATGGCCTCGTCCAGCAACTGTGAGCACTGAGGCAGTAGAAGCAGCTCAAAGGAAAGCATTGGAATAAATTTAATACACATCACAGATTGAGCAAGTCCTAAAGATGGGTTTGGTCTGTGACGCTCATCTCTGTTACACTTTGACAATGAGGAGAAGAACGTAGATAAAGAATGCAGGAGAGGATTTTTAAAGGATTTCTTTGTTTTTTTGGTTTGGTTTATGGCCAAAGTCAGGTAACGAGCGGAGGATCGAGGAGGTTCTTAAAGAAAAAGTCACAGGTCTGTGAGGAACCTTTGCTTGTTTGTAGGATCTGTGACTGACAGATACCTTATTTGTCCCAATAGATATATATGATCATCAACAGAGCTTTCAGATTAGTCTCTCATTCAGCTCAAGTCGACACATGAGGTTTAATTCAGCTTTGCTGCCAAAACAGCCATCTGGTCCAGTTTCTTACTGACTAAAACCAAGCCAGAGCCGCAAAGTCCAAACATACACGTTTTGTGTTTGTAAGTCATTTATTTCATTGTTATAATTTTCTGTATAAATCAAATAAATTAATTTTGCTTTAGTTCGTTTGTGTTCCTTTCAAAATAAAGTACATCCTGTGCCAACTATGATCCTCCTGATGCAGCAGATTTGCTTGAATTGGAAAATGCAAGAGAGTCAAACTTAACATTTCCTATTATGACTTTGGTCCGATGTCCTCCTGTTTCTGCTAACGTCTGTTTATTTTTTTGGTTTGTAGATCCTCGCCATCTTCCCCTGAAGCAGCATGAGCGTTCTTACCACAACCACACTCCTGGAGGCGTCCAGCACGTGGATCACAGGGCAGCTGTACCGCGGAGCGATCTTTACCGCCGTGTGCCTCCTGTCAGCCACAAAACACACAGCGCCGTCAGAGGAGGAGCAGAAACTCAAAGGTTCCCCTCGGTCGGAAAGCCGTCACCACCTCAGACCTGAACCCATCCATGAAAGCGCAAACATTACTTTGAGGTGGTGGCTCCTCCAATCAGCAACGGCACTCTCATTCCAAGTCTTTCCATTTCTTTGGCCACGTAAATCATCTCATCCAGAGACGGAGTGATGAGGCCCGACAAACCGATGATGTCTGCAGTGGAATGGCAGGAGATGGAATGTCAGAACAAAGGTTTGATTCAGAGAAACAACAGAAAACGATGTTTTCCCTGACGGCACAGGCTGAAACTAAACTTGATTTAAATAGAAATCATTTTCAGATGACAAAAGACAAACTATGCTCAATGACTCAATCAAATCAAAAAGGAATCTGGACTCCAATAAGTCCAATGAGAATCGGCTCATCTGAGGAATCCGATGTTCGGTTTGGACTGAAGTATTCTTTTATTTACCGATCTCAGTGAGACAAATGGAACAGGGACTAATAAATGTTGGGAGTCATCTGATTGGATTTTGTCCGTCTGCGTGGAAATGACCTCTGTGACTGACTGCTAATAAATGTATCCATTGTTTGGTTTACTGAAGGTCACTTCTCGCCAAAACGTACTTGATTGGTAAAGAAACCCTTTTTTGGAATAACAGTTTTTTAGAATAGAAGTCGTAAGCGGCGTTGTAACGGCCGCAGGCGTCGCCGCTCGCCCGGCAATTACCTGCCACCACTTGCCGAGTAGTTGCTACACGCACCCAATTTTACAAATTGATGGAAAAAAACCCCCAACCATTTTAGTTTGGTCTCCATAGCAACCATTTTATATTATGGCCACCAGGGGATTCTGACCCCATTGATGTGAGTTTTAGATGAGATGGCAAAAGTAAATTCTTTCTTGGGTTTCCATAGCAACGAAGGTTATTTGTTAACCACGCCCACATTCCTTATATGTTCATATCCAATGTTAAATATTTTGTTCAGCTCTAGCCAGGGATCCAACGCTTTACATTTGAACAACGTTACGTTAAATTGCTTCCTAATGACGACAGAGAAGTTGGGAGTTATAGAAGCTGGATGAAGAATCCCTAGGACGAGTTTTCCTTTGCAGCTGCTACAAAATGTGCTTTTTTTGCTTTAATGAAAGATGGCGGCCTTTTCCTGAGGTCAAAGGTCAACAAAACATGCCGATCGCTTGCAGAAAGGTTTAGTCTCCTATACTGTGGAAAAAACGTGAAAAATCTCCAAATCTCATACTTTGCCAAAAAATGTGAGGCCATCCTATAATATTTATAAAAAAGGTGTTTTTATTCCTGCTGTAGTTTGAAGATCTTATATGATGTTTAAGCACTAAACAGCAGAGGTGAGTCATTAATCCTTTCTTCACAATGAGTGACGTGCGCTGCAGACTGACGTCTTACCAGCTTTGTGAGCCACAGCCGCTCTGAGGATCTGGTCACAGGGCACCATCACGCCCAGGTCGATGACCCTGAAAAAGGCCACAGAGGGGGTCACCAGGAGCAGCAGGGGTTTGTGAGGCAAAGCACTGCTGCTCCGTCCTGTGAGCTCCCACATCTCAGGTGACAAGAAAAAAAAGACTGAGAAAAGCTGACGAGGTTTCACCCAGAGTAAGGCTGCAGCCCTTAATGATGGAAAGAAACCCAGAGACCCGGAGTGTTCCCAATAAAGAGACGAGGAAATGATACCATGACAGCATGCAGAAGCGGGTTAAAAGGTTAAAATCCACAGCAGCAAGAGGATTTCAGATACAAACCATGACACTCCCCTCACCTGAAGTTGTTGCATCCCAACACCACGCCCACAATGTTCTTCCCAATGTCGTGGACATCTCCCTTCACCGTAGCCAGAAGAATGGTGCCCTGATAAGGACTCTGCAGACGAAAAGGACGGCTGAGGACCTTCACGCCTGAATCATTCGATTCTTTGCACGTCTCAGATCCTCAAGATACTCGACTCGCATGTTTATATTTTAATCCTGAGCTTCCTGTGGCTGGGACTGGTCTCAGAAATGACAATCAACTCCATCTGCTGTGATCGACCTGCAGGTAGCCTGGGCCGCTCGTCTTTGAATCAGCTGGATTCAGCCGTGAACCCTGAGCCGGACTGTTCACCGTTAGATCCTCAGGACTCCTGTCCTTCACTGATCAGGTTCACAGTCAGACTAACCGTTTCCTCTGCAGACCCTGATGCCGCCATCAGCTCCAGCCTCTCCTTCTCCATGAAAGGTATCAGGTGGCCCACTGCCTTCTTCATCACACGAGCCGACTTGATCACCTGCAGACACAAGCGTGTGTGACATCTCTGCAGAAATGCATCATTTTCATCTTTTACATCCTAACTGAAGTTCATTTTGACTGTTTACAGATGACAGAAGTTCAATTTAACATTACAAAATGTCCTAAATGAATTTTGGGGACATTTACTTTTTTTTTTTAACAATCAAACAGTGTTAGCGTGCTCAAACACAACACCTACACGACAATTCACACGTTACACTGCCAACATGTCAGCCGGAACTCCCCTTTGATGAAGGTAAATCATCATAGCAGCAGCCTGAACATTGACTGTATATGAGAACTGGACTGAGCCAAAATCCCATAGACTTCTATAGAGAAGCTGTTACTTAGTCATTCTATTGGCGACCATTCTGGCTCCGATACCTTTCAATAACATCTGCTTGACGCCCTATATGTCTTTATGATATCATTTCTGCACTACTAGTTTTTTAAGTTATCAAGTAACCAATCAGACGCCTCTATGAAAGTAGGTGGAGCCTGCTGGCCCCCACATCTCACAGTCAAAACGTTTGACGGATTTCATGTAGCCTGTTTTCAAGTGGTAGGGGTGTGGCCCAACGAGCCCACTCTTTCTTGGTGAGAGTGGTTGCCATAGAAACATTGAGTCAGTCTGACTCGGACCAATCATTGCTACCAACGTCATTTGGATCCAACATGGTGAAATCCGTATCGTGAAAAAAATGGCGACTGAACGGACTTTATTTGATTTTAGCCGGATGCAAGTCATTTTCTTTTGGTTGACGTCACGCTCGCTCAGTCCAGTTCTCGTACACAATCCAAGGTTCTGACTCAGTAACACTTTCATTCAAGCCTGAGGATTGGCTCAGTTCAAACTCTGGTGTTCAGTGCTATGTTCACCCCGGCGTGTGACGCGTGTTCAAGAAGGCGGTAAACGCAGGTTCTTGAACGTCTGTTCAGGCCATGACAGCTGGAAGAGGCTTGGTGCCAAATGAATCTGGTGAATCTTCCTCAGCTCTGTTCTGATTTATGAAAGACTTGGTGTCAACCACTAGTAATATTCGAATGACCAATTTACAAACGGCCGGTACTTCTGTGAATTAAAAAGGACATCATCCATCCATCACTACCAAATCCGAGGCCCAGTTTGACCTGGTTTAGCTTCAAAGCCCGTTCAATGGCTGCACGTTTTGAGCCTGGGTGGGGTCTTAAAAATGTGGGTGAATATTGAACACGGAAGCCCAAAACACGCCATGACAAGAGGTTTCATTGGAAGGCGTTGCTGGAAAGCGCATTGGCGACGGCGGTGTGAACGCAGCTTTACAGAGATGAACTTGTTCTGTACCTGACTATCAAGATTCCTCCAAAAAGAAATTAGATCTTCCCCGTTTTTTGGTTTGTAGAAAAACACGTCAAAGAAACAAGTCGAGAAAACGTATCTAGAGAGAACTCTAGAAAATAATGAAACCGATTTTCTTCTATTTAATGTTGCTTTAGCTATAAACCTTTGTCAGTTCTGCTTCCTAATGTAACAAACTGAACTTTATTCCAAACTTCACTTTTGCACTGAACAGACACTTTGTTTAGTATAAATATTTATTTAGTCTGTAGTTGGCCGGTGGGAAAGGTTTCATTAGAATTTATTGTAAGGAAAAAGTGAAAACACTTGATTTTAACCCTGAGTTTTACTCTCTGTGTTTTACTTTGACACGCCTGCAGTGTTGCAACAGTCGTGATTTGAGCCTCACCATCTTTTCAGAGCTCCATGTTCTTGCTGATAGTTTTATGGGATGTTTCAATGTTAACATCTGCTAGATGTTTCGCCATGGACCAGACCCGTTTTAACCCATAAGAACCCATGGTGACATGATCAGTGTAACAGAAAACATCAGAAAGGAGTTGGTCTGTGGTATCCGACAAAACTCTCTCTTTAAGAAAGACGAGTTGAATTGAATCGAGTCGAGGGTCTTACGGGTTTCCAGATGAACCCATTGTGTCAGTGAGGAGTAAAAGAAAAACATTCTGCTGACTGTGGAACAAAGAAACTTGGTACCTGTGGCAGGAACATCTTCCCAGCTCCAAACAAGTCTCCCACCATCTTCATGCCATTCATGAGGGGGCCCTCGATGATGTGGATGGGTCTTTTGTAGCGGCTCACCTGAGCCTGGCACTCCTCCACGTCCTCCACCACGTACTTCTCGATCCCCTGACGGCAACAGTGCAGGAAGCAGCAAAAACACTCAGTCAGGAGAATCGGAGACTTTACGACCTGCAAGTCACCCTCTAAAACCAAACTGCACATTTAGAAAATAAAAAAAAACATTTACCAGACCCCAACAGTTCAAAACAGTTGTTTGAAAATCAGGTTTAAAATAATTCCATGTCTAAAAAGCATTTCTTTCAGTGAATTCTTACTACCGGTAAATATTTATTGTTACAACTTCACTTCTCAAATATTCTAAACAGAATTTTGATTTGAACTCCTTCAAATGTAAACATTTAAATAAGAATTCATTTCTAGAGGAAGATCAGAGCAAAAGACACATCTGAGTGAAGAGAATTCAATCTTTTTGGGATCTTATGTCTCATATTTTCTCAGTAAATACAGCATTTGGGTGAAGCTGATACTGCAGGGTGTGGATCGTCCTTGGGCCTCCCTCTCTCTGCATTATCAGATAGGAGGAGAGGTTTTTACCTAAATCTAGCCAAACAATTGCCTCACCTTAACAAGAGCGTACTCCAACCTCTCCTCCACGCTCACTTCCCTCCATTCATCCGTCTGAACCACCTTTTTCCCGCCTTTCACGACGTTCTGTGGAAGCGAGCGATGGTCTGTCAGGTAACCAGGGCACACGAGCAGCAGATGTGCACCTTTCCTCACCTGAGCGTAGGCCAGGAGCTTCTCTGTTGCATCTGCGTCCCTGTTCCAGATCAGGTTTTCACACAGCAGCAGCAGCTCTTTATCGATGTCATCGTAGACCGGTAGACTTCCAGCATTCACGATGCCCATGTCCATTCCATCCTGACCAAACGCAGATCCACAGACAGGAAAAGAAAAACAACCTTTTATTTAGTAAAACTATCAAAATAAAACGCTCATCTCCAACATTCTAATGGGCAGGCTCTTAGGACACGCATCCATGCTACACATGTGAACTTGTGTGCATGTATGTAAGCGCGAGGCCTGGACAGGCGGTAGCCGTCTTTACCTTGATGGCGTGGTACAGGAAGACTCCGTGCATGGCTTCCCTGACGGCCTCCATGCCTCTGAAGGAGAAGGACAGGTTGGAAAGACCCCCACTCACCCTGGCCCTCGGTAAGGTCTCCTGAGCGCAGGAAAACAGCCCAGTTCACTCATTGAGATAGATCCCCAGACATGCGAGTTCACACACAGACCAGAGCACAGGATACTCTTTACAGCCTTGTGTTTGATTGGTTTGATCAAGTGCTTCGAATTTATTTATTTATGCTTCATCTGCGCGGGGAGCCCTGCACTTGTAGCTTCCAAAGTGATTTAACTATTACAAATAGCAGACAAATTGATTCATTGATCGATTGACTGACATTGAGCAAAACCACACCTCCAAAGTGAGGCTGATCATCTACAGTCTTTCTGTTTTTTCCATATGTAGTCTGTAGAGTCATTTATATCCGCTTGATCAAATGCATCAAGCTGATTGGGTTATGGTGCTTTAAAGTGTCGGTGGACAAACCGACAGCTGACAGCCAGCACAGGGGTCTAACAGCTGAAGGGGCAGCAGCTCCAGCACCTTGATGAGCCTGGTGGCCTGGATGAAGTTGACGGCATAGTTGTTGTGTTCCTCCATTCCCGTCCCAATGGTGAGTATGTTGGGATCAAAGATGATGTCGTTGGGATCAAAGCCCACTTGGTTGACTAGCAGTGTGTAGGCACGAGTGCAGATCTCGATCTTGCGGTTGGTTTCCGTGGCCTGAGAACGGCATCACACGTGTCAAAATAAAGCCGTGTGTTTAAAGGATGCGGATGACGCGCCCCCTCACCTGTCCCTCCTCGTCAAACGCCATGACCACCAGAGCAGCTCCGTAGCGCTTCACGGTGGCAGCTCTGAGCAGGAACTCCTCCTCTCCCTCCTTCAGGCTGATGCTGTTGACGATGCACTTACCCTGGCAGCATTTTAGCCCCGCCTCAATCACGGCGAAGTTTGAGGAGTCGATGCACAGAGGGACCTGGTGGAGGAGAGACACAAGCACGTGGCTCCATCTGGACATCGACTCTCAAGGGGGGCACATGGAGGGTAATAGATCCTAGAGGGAGGCCCACCCAATGATTGGTCCATTTCCATTTAACCCTAGAGCGCCATCGCCGGGTGATTTTCAGTTCAACCGAGCAAAACTATTGACATTAATGTCGGCTGTCAAGGAGTCTGTGGCTTCACCTGGGAAGTCTCACACGTCCCAGGAACGGGTGGACCAGAGACCAGGTTTCTAGTTTCTTTTTTTTCTTTTTTGTTCTCAAATTCTTTTTCAGTATTTTTTGAGCATGTTTTTCTTTTTCATTTTGCTTCACTTACCACAGTTGGAAATAAAAGAAACCCGCTCTGATTTATCATGTGTTTAGGTCCATCTTTTATGACGAGTACTTTTCTTTGGGTATATTATATCAGGTAAAGAATTACCCGTCAAAAGTCATGGTGTAACTTTTTATAGCCAAAGTGTTCCAGGGTTCAGTCAACATAAACCCTTCACTCAGAACTCTGACTGATTCACATCAAATCTGAGAAATGAAACCATTTTCCGGAAAACATGTTCCAGGTAGTTTTATGTAAAAAACGACAAAGTGATCAATTAAAAAAAAACAGTCAATAAAGAGAACAGACAGTTATCTATATCTGACTTTACCAACCAGTCTTTGTGTCTCTAGGCAGATGAATCTAAAAAGGAAAGGTTTCTATAAAAATATAGAAGTTCCCGAAGATTTGGGGTCACTTTCTCCTAGATGTGCTACTCTAGAGATGTCCCCTGTGGGGGGGGCCACTGATATGCATATAGGTAATAATAATTGCAGGTAGGTGGTGGTGGAGGGTCAGACTGCAGTCCTCTTTTTAAAACCTGTAAAGTCCTCAGTCCAACAACAATGGCGAGAAATAAAAATGTTCAAACTTTCAAAGAAAAATGCGTCCAACATCACGGAATTATGAAAACAAAGATCTGATCACCATGAAGATTCATGCTGATTTGGCAAACTGGACGCGTTCCTGTGTAGGAGACGCCGCACTGGATTGATTGACAAGCCAATCAGGACACAGAACACAGCTCCCAGTGTAGAAATAAATTAAAAAAAAGGTAAAGTTGCACTGAAAAGCAGTGAAACGGCGATAGGCGAACTGCGATAAGGGAGCAAGGTGTTGCACATGACGGCAGACCGAATGGGGACTTTATATGTGATTTTACTTTGTAGTGCTCTCCTTTTTGGCTCATGAACTCCACTTTTGATGGAGCAATTTGCAGTTGAAGCAGCTGTGACCTCTAATATGAGCGCCATGGTTCTCTGCTGGATAAAGGAAGACCACCCCCTTTCAGGATGGGCATAAGTCACTTCCAACGGGGGAGAAGTTTAAGTCTGTCGATGTTCGGTTCATAGTTCACTCGTGGTGCATTTTACACAAACAGTTAGGTTGGAGGACACAAGTGTCAGACACCGGCTGCCTTTACACAAAGTGAGGCTCAGACCCGGAGCAGTGCTCAGAGTAGAGCTGCACTGGCAGGAATGTCATCTGAACACCTCCCTGATGAGATGTTGCGACAATACCAAACCGGAGAACCATGACCCATGTATACTGGAAGGAATAAATGTATCTGGAGACACCAAAGCATCTCAGATAATCAGGAAAAGGTGATTGGACAGGAGCAGGTCTAGGCACCTTTGCTGGGCTCCTAAACATTCTTCTGACAACATCAAGTAGGCCTGCAGTCGGCCTTCAAACTTTAAAATGGTAATGGCTCCTTACCCGTGCGATATCTGGCTCAGATGCTATATAGTTACAAAAGCGGGCCATGGCCTTTGGTCCCTCCAGCATGCCCTCATCCATGTTGATGTCCAGAATCTGAGCCCCCATCTCCACTTGGGCCTTTGCGATGGACAACGCTTCCTAAAACCACATGAGGCACAAAGGCTCACTGCCCTCCTGTCAATGAACCATGTTTACATCATTGATGCAAATTGGTAGCACAAACCTCGTAGTGTCCAGCCAGGATCAGCTTGGCAAATTTCCGTGAGCCAGCCACATTGCAGCGCTCACCAATGTTCACAAAGTTGGTGTGGGATCCGATCTTGAAGGGCTCCAAACCTAGGGCAGAGAAAAGGCTTTTGGAGCTGGAGGTTCTCCCACCGATCTGTGTTAAAGACACTTTGAAGTGGGAGCCAGACAGCACAAACAGTCCTGGCATTGCAGGCACGCAAAAGCAACAGCTGAGGATCCATCACAGACCTGCAACAATATTTGGTATTTCCAGTCAAATCTTCTTTGGGTTTATAATTTCAAAACGTGCAAAAATTAAACCAAAAATGACTGCTGCGTCCATCACTTCAAAGGTCTATATCATTCAAAATCAAGTTTTTGAACTTTTAAGTGTATTCTGTTCATTCCTAATGAAAAACAACCTGGAAGCAGCAGGCTAACGCACACGCACGCACGCACGCACGCACAACCACGCACCTTCTGATTGGTCAAATGCATGAATGGATTTATTTGATTCCCTAAGTACTTCCAAGTTGTCTTAAGATTGTTTTGTCACATTTAAGATAATTTATCACACTTTTCACCCTCTTTTGCGGTATGAGTTTTGCACAGCTTGATATCATGAGAACAATAAATTTGTGATTTATTGTGCAGGTCTACCACATATGAGTAAAGTTTACTCTGACAGGCTTAAGAAAAGCAGCATTTCGGGTCTCTAAATGCCGCCGCAGGACCTCTATTGGTATGAACGCCGCCCTAATATGCTGCCAGTGTTCGATCAGGAAAAAAGGATGAACTTTTTACGCTCAATATTATAGAATTCCTATCAAAAGGGTTCAGCTGCAGAGGGAAAACAGAGCATTTATAGAGGAAAGTCAAATTGAAAGGCTTTACCTGAAAGCAGCAGGTAGTCTTCATAAATAGCAGTAGGCGGGACTCTGGGTTGACAGTGTTTGACTGCCTCAGATATGGCTCTGCATTGGGGGGGGCAGAGGGAAATGAAACCCTGAAAAATCTCCTGACTGCCATTTTCCTGGTTACAGACTTGATATTAACCTAATGTGTGACGGAGTGGTCCCACAGCATCCCCCTACGACATTCACCAGGCCGTCCATGGCGAAGTCCTGCACACACACGTGGCAGCACAGTCAGCTGAACGGCAAAGGCAGGCCGCAGACAAAGCCTTTCCCATTTTCACTGATTTAAAACACTCTCTCAAAAAGTGAGAGGAATAGAAATCATGGGGTCTAGAGGGATCTGTCAATCAGACAGTTGCTAGTTCACTTCTCCTCTGATACGATCAATGATGCAGAATAGGACAGTTCAGGCTGAGCGGTTCTGTTTAAATGGGATGTGTTTGGGAAAAGCTGGAATGATTAGAGACAGAAGCAGAACACTGGAGATGAGAGACGAACCTTTAAATGAGAAGCCGTCACTTCAGGAGTTTCATCATATCCTCCGAACGTGTTGGGGAGACCTAAGAGGAGGAGACAGTCGAGAGATGAGCTTCAACATCATAAGGCTAGAACTCTCCTGATTGGTCCAATCCCCAAACAGGTTCCCTCCTTAAGGGAAGACGCGTTAGAGGGAATAAGAAGGGCTCTGAAATCCTCCTTCAGCTGTCTGACACCCTCCCTGACCGAGGTCCACGCAAACCGCTGGTACCCTCCCCGCCTCAGACTCCTCCCAGTAATCCAGTCTTTGTTGAGACGTTCCCATCTAAGGCAGCGAATTCCTGAGGTAAAGAGTGAGTGCAGACATGACTCCAAAGGCGGTAGGGATGGGCGACGTATTGGCGCCAGTATCAGCAGATATCAGCATAATTCCAGTTTCTTCGGGTTAGAGTTATAAACTTAGTGGTGTAACAAAAATGGTGAGCGACATCAGAGCCATCCATCCATACGGTTCTGATCCAGATTCCAGCCCAGACGAGGAAAACAAAGACATTTGTGGATCCATTTGTCTGCAGGTGGATGATCAGAAAGGGGGGGGGGGGGGGGCAAGGAGACAAACTTTTCCACTTCTTCATCTGCGCCTGATTCATCACAATTTGAATAAAGAAATACTCGGATTAAACAGTTTTAATTTTTATTTTCTTCATTGAATTCCTCCATCATGAGAAAAAAAAACAGCAAAAACCTCGTTTTTTATGGGAGTGGGTCTTTAAAGTTGAGTCATGGCATGAGTCTGGACCTCTGGCTCTTCTTTCTTTGTAATGTTTCACTCGTCATCCGAGGGGCTTCGTCCGTCTGAGTGGTGCTGGGTTCAAGTCCCACATGAACCCACCCACATCCCTACAATTGCACGACTCGTTAAGAGGAACAAAGAAAAGAACCAAACAGTGGAGAACGCCAAAAGTCTCATGTAATTCCTCCAGGCCCCATCACATGATTGTTGGCTGGGATTTGGTCCGCTCCAAAACTCCCAACATGATCACACCCGACACCCCCCCCCCCCCTGTGATGGAGCCAAGGAGAGGCTTTGGACTCTGGTTTCTCTACTTTGTTCCCCCAAATCAATAGGAATGTTGGAGACCCATCTGGAGTAAATAAGAGGCTTGAACCAGCGCCACTCAAACTGATGAGGCCACTGGGGTTTAGCAGTGAAACTTTTCAAGGAAGAACACCTGAAGTCCGTATGCCATGACTAAACTTCAAGACAACATCACCTGGACAAACAAGAACCTTCATTCACTAGATTTAAACTACTTTCTATTATTTACGTAGCTGGGAAGTTCAATGAGTCAGGGTTTTTTTTTCTCTAGCTTTAACCTCGGTGACTGACTTACCTGCATTAGGATAGCAGATGATGAAGGCTGTGGTGTTCTTTCCAATGGCCTCGATGAACGGCCTCATCTCTGTTGCCCCCAGCGCGCAGTTCAGCCCGATGCTGCAGCAGAAGGAAGGGCGGATCCCAGTTACTGTGGGGTTTTCCTGCTGCTTTTGTTACCAGGACTCGGGTTTGTGACCCTCACCACAGGGGCTTGGCGTGCGAGACGCTCACAACAAACGCCTCTCCTGTCTGACCGGACAGCGTCCGCCCACTCCGGTCAACGATGGTCCCCGAGATCTGCGTGGAGACAAACGGCAAAGGACACGCTATTGAACAAATACGTGACCGACGTGTGGTGACAGGAAATAAGCTGCAGCTAACACTTTAACTGGAATCTGGAAATGCAAACATTTTTATTTTATTTGGTTTTATTGGACGTTAAAGGACCTTAAGCAGCAACATTGGCTAAACTGACTCCAAAATGAATGTATGCGGTCAAACTCTACACAAGCTTCTTCAATTTGAACATTTCTAAGTGGAATATGGCAGCTTAAGCAAAGATGAGGACAACATGACGTACGAATATGGGCCTCCTCTCATAGGCGTTTTCAAAAAGCAGGTCGATGGCGAACAGGGCGGCCTGCAGAGAGACGAGAACACAGCAGTTAGAAACAGATGCCGCTTTCCCTTACAGGCAAAGGTTTGCTCTCACTGTAGACCTTCATTTAGCATCCGTTTCATTTTTAGATGTCACCTCAAAGCTAAGTTTCATGTGGCAATCAAAAAGGTTGTTTTCAATATAACTGTTGATTAAACTGAACACAGGTGAATTAATAAAGTTTTTATCACAAACTAATGCTTTTTTTTTTGTAAATATCTATTTATTTTATTTATTAACACAGGAACAAAGCTAGAAACCTTGGAAAAGAAAACTCCATATAAGGAGGTGCATAGAGTCGGTCAGGTTGAGATTTTTCCCTTTCCAGGAAACTGAATCCAAAGTTCAATATATGTCATAACCACGTCTTGTTTTGCACGTGAAGCATTTTTTCCAGTCCTTCACAAACTGTTCTTTCATTCTTAGTTTGTAGGTAAGTCTCTCCAATGCTCCAGCATTTTGCTAGTTCTTACTTATGGCTTTCTTTGCTGCCACAAAAATAATGTTTATTATATTTTGGTCCATTTTATATACAGTTGCTTCTAAGTACCCTAGATACGTCACCAGACCAGTTGGGGGTGTCTTGTACCAAAGCGTTTTTACATATAGATCAATGGAGGGCGTGTCATTGGTTTGAATCCTTGTCTGTACAAATTCTCCAGCAGAGTTTTTGATCCCTAATCATCTAATGTGGTTTTTGCATGCAAATTCTCACCATTTCAAACTAATGGTTTTGACAGAAGACTTCCAGAGTTTTTCCACAGTTTAAACAACACTGTTTTGATCTGTAATGCGACCCATTTGTTACCAGATTTCCCCAGAACCAGCCTTAATCCCTCTTCAGTTCCTGAAAACAATGACGGGATACCTTGGCGTTGGCAGAGTCAAATATGGTTTCAACAAGGAGAATGTCTGCTCCTCCGTCCAGCAGGCCTCTGGCTTGATCCGAGTAGGCTTCCACCAGCTCGTCGAACGCTGCGGAAAGAGGCGACAGCACTTCAAAGCTTTACGCTCAGACACGTGTCACTGCTTAAACTGTTGTTGTTGGGATTTCCCATCCTAATTTGTCAGAGAGAAAAATCCTCGTATGTAGACAACCAACCACTGCAATGGAAATGCAGCTGAATGGTCGGTTTTCTCCACAGGACAGAGTCAGCTGATGCATGGCGGTGACGCTCTTCGACACCGTCTATCGCGCTCAAACTGTTGGAGCCCAGATGGGACATCTGATGCTCCAGTTTGAAGAGATCAGTGAGAAATCGCTGCTCTTTTCCTTGGAAGGAAAAAAACTGTTTGACTGGATGATACATTTGTAACCACAAGTTGGTCACACTGGAGAAAGATTGTTGGACAAATGCAGAGAAGTTATCCTGCTACAAGTCAGAACATTTCTGTACGACTGAGGGTCAGATCAGGAAAAGGGCCCGGATAAACCCATGATGGACAGGTACTGGAAACTGAACCAGTACAGGAGAAGAAGGATGAGTGTCTGCAGGGACCTGATACAGAGGAGGCAACCAGATGTGTGTGTTCAGGTGAGCAAAAGTAGAACTCAAAGCTGAAGACCTACAGCCTTAGACGAATGAGCCGTTCGGGTGCTGCAGGTTTTTGGGTCGTAGTGAAGAGGGGCTGCATCTTAACGGGAGCGCATGTGTCTCGCCATTCCCATGAGGCTCAACGCCTGCAGCATACGTGTAGAGAAATAACGTGCATTAACATTTTCACTCGACAGGCTCACCGAACGGTGCATGACCTTAAAACTGCCCTGATGGGTGGATAAAGCTCGTCTGTGGGCAAAGAATGGCAAACCTGTACAGGCCTGCAGGAAATGTTACGATCTACGGTAGAAATGTTCAGGCTGCGGGCAGCAGGTTGCAGCTAACACTTAAACACCTAATAAGTAAGGGTGACGTAGGTGAGACGCAGGCACGTCGTCTGGATTTTTTATTTTTTTAAACTCCCCAAAACCCTTTGCAAGGGGCCTGTAAGCGCCATTCACGTTGTACGTGCGCGCTCCAGTACGTCATAAGGGTGTGTGACTTCCATTAGCCCTACAAATACTTCATGACACACTTACCACACGTGCTTCATTTAAGGTGGCCACACGAGCCTCAAGGGAACTGAAATACACCCCTGAAGGTGCAGCCGCTCCTCTCTATAACCCTCCACGGACCTGGACCCAAAACCCTGCGACACTGGTGCTGGTTACCCCCCGTTCGGGTGCATGTGACTAAAGCATAGACAGGAGCAGTCCTGAAGAAGAGCAAGCTCATTTAGCTGGAATGAAAACGAGGGCGTGTTGGTTTTAGGTCTACTTTTAGATGCTTCTTGCTTGAAGACTTTCAGCCAGAATGAAAGGAAAAGCATCTAAGGCCCGGATGAGGCCAGGGCTGCTGGGATACAGGAGGAAGAGCTGGAGATGTGAATGCTCTCCTGGAGGATGAAGAGGAAGAAGGCAGTGGTTTGGACAGGATCAGAGGAAGGACGAGAACGTGAAAAGCTGTGGGTTGGAGCTGCCAGAGCGAAGCCTGAAGGAAGTTCTCTCACACCCCAGGGCTCGACTCCTAGACCTTTTTGTCATGAATGATGCTAAGATCGTCTTACTGATGTTCCTGAAGTCCGGTCTCTCCACAGACGGTGAAACCGACAGGGTTTTGTTGGTGGGACCCAACGCTCCCGCCACAAAGCGCTTCACACCTGAGGGCACAAACACAGGTTACAGCTCGTGTCGACCACAGGGAGGCGTCACACCCGAGGCGCTCCAGCTCACCGGTTTGTTTGGTGACATCATCTGCGGCCTTCCTTGCGAGCTCTGCCGATCTCCGGTTAAGAAGATAAGCCTGCAGACGCACAGGTGGGTTAGTGGAGCGGCGAGCATCGACGACACTGACTGAAAACAGTTCCAGCTGATGCTGCTACGCTGTTCACTGTCAGGTCAAAGCCAAATAATCCACTTTATTTCCATTCTCTTCTAGTCAATGTAAACAGGTTTCACAATCCAGATCATGTGACCATAACTGCTCACGAGGAGGCTTTCCAAAAAAGACAGTCTGATCAGTAGGAACTGGTAATCACAGTCAAAACACAGACTTTTTTCTTGTTTCATGATTAAAAACTAGTAATCTACATGAAAGAAAGATTTTCACAGAAATAAACCCAAAAGCATTTTTTCTTGTAAAAAAAAAATACAATAGCTTAATGAAAAATAAATTAACAGATTTGATGGATCAAATGCTGCTTTTATTTTTTAAAAGGAAACAGTAATGGTGCAGCTGCAGGGCGGTCGACCCATGATCGTAAGATTGCAGGTTCGATACCCGCCTTGCACACCCAGGAGTCGATGCGTCTTTGGGCAAGACACTGCACCTCACCTCGCCTCTGGTGGTGGGCGGGCGCCTGTGCTTGTGAGTGTGTGAATGTGTGTGTGACTTTGTGTGTGAATGTGTGTGTGACTGTAAAGTGCTTTAGGCCTTGTAGGTAGAAAAGCGCTATATAAGTACATAAGCAAATGCGATTTACCATTTTATCATGTAAAGCACTTTGAGAGGCTTTTGAACAGGAAAAGTGCTACATACATAAAGTTGAAATGTGCATACTTCTGGATCCAGACGCAGAGGAC
Source organism: Oryzias sinensis (assembly GCA_037389245.1). Taxonomy (NCBI): domain Eukaryota; kingdom Metazoa; phylum Chordata; class Actinopteri; order Beloniformes; family Adrianichthyidae; genus Oryzias; species Oryzias sinensis. Next base: position 5,707,502 of record CM074508.1, on the reverse strand, counting down.
ACAGGATGAGGAGGAATCAGGCAACAGACTCCTCAATAGTGGAGACACGACACAAACGGGATTCAAGACCTGAACTTGAAACTTTTACAGACTACAGGTGTGAACATGAGAGACCATTATTCAGGACTTCTCTCACTCATGTCACCAGTAAAGATCAAAGTAGACGACTTTTCTTAAATATATTTTCTTAGTTCATTTTCCATCCCGGAAGTAAGACGACTCGATCTCTGAAGCTCCGCCCTTTGCTCCTTGTGGTGCCGCCCATTTCATGACGTCGTCCAGCGTGTCTGCGTTTCGCCCACGAGAACAAACAACATCCGAACTTTTACAAACATGGACGTTGATATTGCACATTGAAAACACACCACACTGGAGGCAGGGAGGGTGAGGCGTCTGGCCCAGGGACACAACAACAGTTGCCTGGGGGGGAGCGGGGATTGCACCGCCGACCCTTCGATCACTGGGCGAGCCGCTCAACCGCCTGAGCCCCCCGAGCATTCAGACGGATTTAGACCAACCGTCTGAATGAACCTGTGAGCATTTTCCCAAAGAACTGAGGAGGACGGCAGTTAAAGATCACTTCTGCCGCTACGACAACTTTAACACGTGAAGACAAAAGGGAGCAGGTGGAGTTTCACCTGCAGAGATCCCAGACAGTAAAACGATCACAAGGGGTTAAAGAATTCGCATTGGTCACACGGTGGGAGCTGCGGTCAGTGCAGCGTACCATGTGTTCAAGTCCGTAGTCTGCCTGTGCGATGGAGGTGCTGCTGAAGGTGTTGGTCTCAACGATGTCGGCCCCAGCCAGCAGATACTCCTGCAGACACACAGAGGAGCACGGCGTCGTCGCTGCAAAGCCAGCATTAGGAGCCAAACTGCAGGCTGAGGCCGGAGCCCCAGCTCTGGTCGCGGTCCGACCGAACTACCTTGTGGATTTTGTAAATGACGTCGGGTCGTGTGATGCTGAGGAGGTCGTTGTTCCCGTTCAGAGGCAGGGGGTGGGCTTTGAACTCCTCTCCCCTGAAGTCGTCTTCGTCCAGCTGCTGCTGCTGGATCATGGTTCCCATTCCACCATCGAGGACCAGGATCCTCTGCTGCAGCAGCGCTCGCAGCTCCGCCTCCAGCTGAGGCCTGCATCCTGCTGACAGGAGGAAAGGCTTTAACCCTCCTGTTATGTTCATGTGTGAGAAGCAGAACAGGTCTTCCCGGGTCAGTTTGACCCGGTGCATGTTTCACTATCCAAAAGATGTCCGACACCAAAAAACATGTGAACATGTAATTACTACCGTATTTTACGGACTATAAGTCGCCCTTTTTTTCATAGTTTGGCAAGGGGTGCGACTTATACTCTGCAGCGATTTATACTAGAAATAAATTGAAATAAATACATTGTTAACCCTCCTGTTATGTTCATTAGTGAGGAACAGAGATGATGTTCCTGGGTCAATTTGATGTATGAGGTATGTTAAATGTTAAGAGTCTGTTAAGTGACTCAGAGAATCAGCAAACATTTTTTTACAATAAAATCTTGAAGGCTAAACAACATAATATTCTATTTTCCAATGATTTCATAGATTCAGAAATGCAATAAAAATGACAACTGTTTCTACAAATACAGGATGAAAACAGAGTATTAGTTGGAGAATGATGCTTCATTAAAGGAATAAATAAATAAGTATGAGAAAGAATTACTGTGAAATCATGAGATAAACAGTCTGCTATGATTGTGTCATATGAGGATGTGAAAAATATTATATCTTGGTCTCAGATTTTGTCAAATAATTTCCCGTCAAAATGCGACTTATAGTCTAGTGCGACTTATCTGTGTTTTTTCTACTTTATAACGCATTTTTGGGCTGGTGCGACTTATAATCCGGAAAATACCGTAAGTCCATTACTAATTATTTTATCAATATTTAGTGCAATGGTGTTTCTTACTTCTAACAGGTTCAGATAACTCGATCGCTTTTAATAAAAATATCCATGTTTAACCTTTATTTTTATGTTTCACTACTTTATTACTTTTGAAAGGCCAACATATAAAATACAATAGTTTAATGTGTGTGATTGGGGTGAAATATGTCTCACAGCTGCAAAGAAAGAAATATTACATTTCTGACACCCTTGTACCTCCAGTTTGACTGATGGGTCAAATAGACCCAAACAGTACCTGTGTGATATAAACATGCAGGGGGTGAAACGGGTCAGTTTGACCCGTAACATAAAACTGGAGGGTTAACGCTGGTGTTCGACCACTTCTTTGTTTTTTTACACCCACCACAGTAATGATGGGGGAATGCTGCCAACCAGATTCAGACACGTCCCACCCGTCCTGGCCGACCAGTACGTGACAAACATCTATGTCTCCATTTAGTTCAGTAAAGGTCATAGTGTCTGTATTGTTAACCGGCTTCTTATGGTCTTCTGTCATCAGACACGGTCGGGTTTTTTTTCTAGGTACCTGACATGTTTGGACGGACGTCCTCGTCCGTCCAAACATGTCAGGTACCTGGAAAAAAACCCGACCGTGACAACAGGAGAACAGAAGAAGTCATCTGTAGCTCATTGCAATGGATGGAGGGCTCCAGCCCCGTGGGACATGCGGCAGGCTGGCGACCTGTACATGGTGCATCCCGCCTTCACGGGACGGTCGTAAAAAACCCTGCAGGCTAAGGAAATGAATGCAAACCGTCTCCCTATATGTAAAGTTGTTGGCCACGTGACTCATATAATTAGTAAAATAGTGTTTCCATTGCAGCAACTTTCATAGGCAGCAAAATATATGTTATTTCTAGAATTGCTTTGTACTAGTTTTCTTGTTTACAGTAAATATGTAAACTGAGGCATTTACGTTTATTTCCAGTTGAAAATACGGGGCGTGTAAAAGGTCACAACTACTTTGAGGGAATGAATTGGTCTTGTTTTTTTTTATCCCCCCCACCCATGTCAAGTCACAGGCTCCGCCCTTTTTCCCCGCCTGCTTTTTTTTAACTTGTCCTGTCCAACAGCTGGGCAGACAGATGAGAGCTGAGGGCCTCTTGTGTTGGACATATTTTACTTTAACAAGAGGGGTTATTAATCTTCAGACAAACCAAAGGTATGTCTGAATAAACCCCTTTTGTAATTGAGGCCAAACTTTATTAATTTCAAACATGTTTGAAGATCTTTGGTGTTGGACCGGACGGAAAAGGAAAGAGGGGAAGAAGAGAGAGGGACGTTAGAGAGAGGGGGGGTAGGAGGTGATAATAGGAGGGGAAGGGGGATAAGACCATGAAGCAGCAAAAAGCAACAAGTTTACTGGTTGTTAATCACCATGGTAAGGCTCAAATGCAGTACAAAAAAGGGCGGAGCCTGTCCACACACACACCCAAGTGTCAAACACACCTGCTAGCTGCAAAAATGTCCATCTGTCGACATGTACACAAAACAGATAGTGCTCACACGCATACTTATGCCTTAAAACCAACTAGTGTGAAACATTTCAGTCATTCAGTCACGCAAACCGCCAGTGCAAAGGTGAGCCAACACCCGTGCTCAGGTGAGTGCTCATGTTCTTCTAAAATGGATGGTGGAATGTGTAAAGAAGGAGGGAGAGCGCCCAGCCATCCCCACCCCAAGACCCCCACCGCAGCAGCAGCGGCAGCCGGGATCCCCCCAACGCCACACGGAAACCGGCAGGGAACAACCGCCGCCCGGGCGACCAAGCCCGCCACCCAGGCCAGGGCCAGCAGGACCGCGCAAGGCCCCCAGAGCCAGAGAGCAGGGAGGCACGGAGGCCTGCTTTTAATTCACAACAATTTGAAGAACAAATACTCAGAAAATTTTCTTTCTATAAGAAAAATGCCACAATGTTAGAATCACCAGAAATAACATTTTCATCAAAGTGGGTCTCTAACAACATGATCCAGGGAAGCACCAAACTATTTTCTTAACTCTGACTGATGCAGATATTTAAAGTTTGTATTTATTGAAAGCATGGCACCAATAAAAAATACAATAAATAAATGAAATTGAATTTATTAAAAACCAAAATAAGCACCAACTAAAAGGAGAAGAAAGATCAATTCTAAATAAACCACATTTATGCCACGAAGACTCAGAGTTTATTCCACTTTAACTAAGTTACTATAAACCAAGAAAAGCCAGTAATGGTGCAGAAAAGTGCAGCATTATTGTAAACAGCAGTGAAAAGTGCATTTTAGCTGCTCAGGGCACAACAGGCAGAACGTACCATGACACCTAAAACTGTCAGCTTGACTCACAGAAATTATATAATATTTTTTTAGCTTTAACTGTTTAACTGCGCCGGTTTAGTTAAAAGGAGAATTCTGAATTTTGGCGCTTAATGATTGAAAGGAAGGAAAGTAAACAAAAGTTTTAGAGAGATGTGTGCTTTGCTGGAGAGCACCGATCCAGAACAGAGGCCGTGGTGTTCAGCAGAGGAGTTGACAGCAGGACGTTGATCCGGATCTGTAACCCCCAGAGCCAGTTTCCATGACGACCAGCTTCTCAGTGAATGAAAACCCGATCTCACACACAAATCACCTTGACTCTGATGACATAAGAATCAAAGGCCCTCCTGAAGTCATCCTTAGCTGCACTGCAGGTCACCACACAACCTCTGCCTGCGCTGAACGGGGCAGACGGGTGGTGCAACCTGAGACACCTCCACCTCCACAAAGGATGCTCCCTCTCCAGGGGTGTCAGGCTCCAGGTGGACCGGCCTCCTGCTGGTTTTTCAGGGGCCTTATCTGCTGCGGATTACCTGGATCAGGTGGGTTTTGCCAATAAGAAACTACAATCATGGCAGGTTGGTTGGAGAACACGTGGGACACCTGGAGTTTGACAGCTTTGCTGCACTTGCAGGTCAAGGTGAATTACAGACTGACTAGAGCTGCGTCAGAGGCAAACATCACGTCACCCGGTGGACTGACCACGGCCGGTTATCGTCAGGGCAGAGTGCAGCCGCTGATAACGGAGAACTGCGTGGAAAAACGGTCCGTGATTCCAGGAAAATCCACAGCGCATGCAGCTGCTGACTCCCCGCGGAGGCAGAAAGTGTGTATCATGCCGCTCTGCAGGGCATGTTCAGACAAAGTAGATCTACAACCCAAAAAGTGAGACAGTTTTCCAGAACCTCCTTCACCTCTCTGTCATTTTACTAGCGGGACACACTGGCGCATGTGCAGCAGCGGCGCAGGGATTTTGACCTAAAATAGTCCAATTACCGGCTCGGTCTGCCAGGAAACCTTTTTTCCAGGTGACGTTCGCATATCCATATGTTGGGCGTAAGTTAGTACTTACCTGCGTCTGCGGAGCGGAGGCGGGAGACGTTAGTCGGTGCCATGAGCGGAACGGCGCGGCCTGACCGCAGCCCCGAAGTCCGTTTGAGGAGCTGGCGGAGGAATCCAAACGTTCCCGTCTGTCCACGGGCTCGCAATGCCTTCACAACAAAACCCACGCGGGTGTTGCAACTTTTTCTTCTTCTTCTGGCAGCCGGGAAACCACTGAACGACGCACTACCGCCACCCACCGGCGAAGAGTGGAGGTGATTTCTGACACTTCAGCTTTTTGGGAACATTTTGTTCTTTAAATAAGACTCACATATTTTTTGTTTAAATCCCCCAATTACACTTTATACTCCAGAGAGGAAAAAGAAAACTTCTTAATAAGTTTTAGCCTTCTGTCAAAACACAAAGAGTCACACCAATGAGACGTGTGTCATTAGGACATGTCACAAGGGGATAAAGGTCAATGTTTTATATGGCAAACAAAACAAAACAGGGAATGCTTCCATTTCTTTATGCTGAATTATTTGTATTATCTTTATTTATATGAGTTGTATTTCTCTTTCATTGGAATTTCTACAAAACTTTTTAGAACTAACAACAGACCCTGTAGCAAAATGTACTGCACTTGAAGTTTATTTGATCAAAAATGCTTAGTATAATATACTGAGTACAAGTATAGCTAGTATTCTATAGACCTTGCATGTGTATTGCTGGAAGTAACTGAATACTTCTTCAGACTGAACTGAAACATTTCAAGTTGACAATATATCGATAGTATATAAAAAGTAAACTTTAAGTACACTGCTTCGCTTTTAACATGTAGTCTACTTGTAGCACACTTAAGTAGACTACTTTTTGCTCAGGGAAACCTCTTTCTCTAATTTGTTTTACAACACTGAATGTTGCATCTAAAAAAATAAATGGTGCTGTCACAAACTTAACCCTTATGCTATCTTAGATGACCCCCCCCTTACATTGACGTGTTCTCCCTACCATGACAAAGGTGGATAAAGGTGGAAAGATTTCATGTAATCCATGGACACCAGTGAAGATCACAAATCATTGAAGAACAAAGGTTCAGAGCACTGTCTAGTGGGTCTAGATGACCCAACTCCCAATGTTGAAGTGCCTAGGATAGCACAAGGGTTAAGGACTTCTTTCTAGGATACTATAGAAAACAGACGAATGCACTCTGAGCACTGTTTTTGAACCATTGTTGTCACCAAATGTGGCAGTTACAACCAGGTCCAATGGAGACAAGGGAAACAGCGTCTTTCCTCAGTAAAGAGAAGCATCTAACCTCTCACCTTAGAGTGCATTGATTTTAGAAACCTTGCAACAACCAGGCTCTGTGCGTTTCACAGGTCCGTGTGGAGCCGCGTCCTCACAGACCTCAGGTAGGTAGGTGGTGGTAAAGTTGATACTGATTGATCTTTGTTTGAACGGTCATGAGCTCTGGGTCATGACTGAGAGAACGAGCACAAGCAGCTGGATGCTCCTTTAGAGGGAGGGTGAGGCGCTCAGGGGCTCAGATTGAGTTCAGAGTAGAGAAGATAGCAGAAGTGGCTTGAGCATCCTGATATCTCCTGGAGGCCAGGCCAGTCTCTCAGCTGGTCTGGGAATGGCTTGGGAGTTCCCCAGAGGAGCTGGAATGGGACAAGAGAATCTGGGCAGCTCTGCTGAGACTGCTGGCCCCGGGACTTAGTCCCAGGTGGGTCGAAGAGGAAGGATGAATCAACAGACGTATTTTCACAGGGCTTTAAAACAGTTTCTGTTCATTTGAAAACCTTTTTTAAGCATTTTTTCAAAAGACAAGTCATGACATGTTTTTTTTTTTTCTGGGGGTAGAGCGAAGGGGAAAGAGACAAAGAGAGACTGTTCCAGCAGGGTGATTATTAATGGATAGCACAGAGGTGTAGTGGTTAGCCCTCTCTTGCCACACAGTGAGAAGGTCCTGGTCAAAATCCCAGCTGGGTCCTTTCTGTGTGTGGAGTTTGCATGTTTTACTTCGGCATGTGTGTTTTCTCTGGCACTCTGGATTCAACTTGCAGTCCAAAAACATGCTTTATAGGTTAACCGCTGTCTCTACAGCCCCTTGGTGTGCATGTGAGTGTGTGGCTCTGCAATAGACTGGCAAACCATTAAGGTGTACCTCACTTCCTCCAGCAGTGGGAACAATAGGCTCCAGCATCCCAGTGACCCCAAAAGGGATTCAGCGGATGTCTGAAATCGCATGGACGGACAAACCACGGTGTCGTGTTGCAGGAGTGAGTGTCCAGCAGAGGGAGACAAAAGTCTGATGACATCCTCCTGATCACAGTGAGGGATGCTGGGAAAAGAGCAGGAGGAGGAGGAAGAGAGAAGGATGAGAAAGAGGAGGAAGAGATGACGCCACCAGAGGCTGCAGAGATGCTAACAGCTCCGACACATAAAACACTAATGGGGTGTTAACATCATCCACAGACAGAGAGACAGTCAGACAGACAGGCAGGCAGGCAGACAGACAGCAAAAGAGGTTGATGCTGGCAGCTCTTGCACACACACACAGCTGCATTGCAGGTAGCTACTCTTGGTATGCTGTTGAGAGAAGGCTAATCTGCTGACACCCAAACACACACACACACACACACGAAGCAATGTGGCAGCCACAACTCCTGATTGGACAGTAAGTGATTTACTTGAGTGTGTGGGTGTGTGTGTGTGCACGCACCTGTGTGTGTTTGCCCAGTTCGACTGCAGACGCTGCTGTGTGTAAGGCGATGAGTGCAGGTTGACGCTGTCATAGACAGTCATGCACTCACCTGTCTCTGGGTCACCTGATCAGACCTCATGCAGTTTCAGGTGAAGCAGCAGGTATGCTCACTACTCATGTCTGCAGATGTGCACATGTGAGCTCCCACACATGCATGTGTTTTCAGTTTGTGTGTAAACAGGTCCAGATGTAGTCACAGTCCAGATTCACATACAGCTCACTGAGGGGCGGAGCCCACAGCTGGGATCATGTCAAAGCGTGGAGCTGGAGGGCGGGGCAAGGGAGAGCGCCCGGACACCATGGCATCCCTTCAGGCAGCTAATGAGGAGCTAAGAGCAAAACTAACGGACATCCAGATTGAACTGCAGCAGGAAAAGAGCAAGGTTAGGACTACAACTCCCACTGCACACACAGAAACCCTGCAACAACCTTGTTGCCGCAGCAGCTACATCACCGCCTTCTCCTGTCCGACTGTCTAAGGTGAGCCGTCTGGAGAGGGAGAAGAGTCAAGAGCTCAAAGCAGAGCATCATCGGGCAATGGTGACTGTGACCGAACTCAAGACCAAACTCCACGAGGAGAAGCAGAGAGAGCTGGCAGTTACCAGGGAGACGTTACTAAGGCAACATGAGATGGAGCTGATGAGGGTCATCAAGATCAAAGATGGAGAAATCCAACGACTAAACGGCCTGGTGCTGACGCTACGAGATGGATCCACAGACAAGGTGACTCCCATCTAGAGATTCATCCATCCTTCCAACTGTTGGTTTATCAACTCATCCATCCATCCATCCATCCATCCATCTATCCACCCATCCACCTGTCCATCCATCCACCTGTCCATCCATCCATCCGCCCACCTGTTCATCCATCCACCCATTCTTCCAACTGTTGGTATATCAACTCATCCATCCATCCACCTGTCCATTCATCTGTCCATCCGTCTATCCACCCAACTGTCCATCCATCCATCAATCCACCCACCTGTCCATCCATCCATCAATCCACCCACCTGTCCATCCATCCATCGATCCATCCATCGATCCATCCATCCATCCATCCATCCATCCATCCATCCATCCATCCATCCATCCATCCATCCATCCATCCATCCATCTATCCATCCATCCATCTATCCACCCAACCGTCCATCCATCCATCTATCCACCCATCCACCTGTCCATCCATCCACCTGTCCATCCATCCATCCGCCCACCTGTTCATCCATCCACCCATTCTTCCAACTGTTGGTATATCAACTCATCCATCCATCCACCTGTCCATTCATCTGTCCTTCCATCCATCCATCCATCCATCCATCCATCCATCCATCCATCCATCCATCCATCCATCCATCCATCGATCCATCCATCCATCCATCCATCCATCCATCCATCCATCCATCCATCCATCCTTCCAACTGTTGGTTTATCAACTCATCCATCCATCCATCCATCCACCCACCTGTCCATCCATCCATCCATCCATCCGTCTATCCACCCAACCGTCCATCCATCCATCTATCCACCCATCCACCTGTCCATCCATCCACCTGTCCATCCATCTATCCGCCCACCTGTTCATCCATCCACCCATTCTTCCAACTGTTGGTATATCAACTCATCCATCCATCCACCTGTCCATTCATCTGTCCATCCGTCTATCCACCCAACTGTCCATCCATCCATCAATCCACCCACCTGTCCATCCATCCATCGATCCATCCATCCATCCATCCATCCATCCATCCATCCATCCATCCATCCATCCGTCTATCCACCCAACTGTCCATCCATCCATCCACACATCCATCCATCCATCCGTCCATCAATCCACCCACCTGTCCATCCATCCATCCATCCATCCATCCATCCATCCATCCATCCATCCATCAATCCACCCATCCACCTGTCCATCCATCCATCCGTCCGTCCGTCCGTCCGTCCGTCCGTCCATCCATCCATCCATCCATCCATCAATCCACCCATCCACCTGTCCATCCATCCATCCATCCGTCCGTCCGTCCATCCATCCATCCATCCATCCATCCATCCATCCATCCATCCATCCATCCATCCATCCATCCATCAATCCACCCATCCACCTGTCCATCCATCCATCCATCCGTCCGTCCATCCGTCCATCCATCCATCCATTCATCCATCCATCTATCCATCCATCTTTTCAGGATATTATCTTAAACCTGCATTTGGGAGTTTGGTGCCAAATAGTTTTGTCCTAAATTCTGAGCTTTACACAACTTTTTTCATCCAAGAGAGAGTTTTTCTTTTATACTGAGGAAGGGCATTACGGTAAACTGCCAGTTGTGTCACCTGATTTGATCTTCAGGTGAGGAGCTCCCTGATGGCAGAGGTGGAGGAGGCCAGGCGGAGCTGGGAGGCAGAGCGTGTTCGTCTGCAGCAGGAGGTTCAGGAGCTGCGAGCATCAAAGAAGAGTACAGAAGAAGTCCTGACACTGGCTCAGCAGGCATGCCAGGCCCGTACAGCTGAGCTCCGGTCAGCTCACAACCAGCACCAGGAAGAGCTCAACCGGACCAAGCGGGACTGTGAGAGAGAGATCCGCCGCCTGGTAGGAGCTGGTCACATGTTGGATTCATCCCAAAACGACAACGGTTTGTGTGGTATGCTGGACTGAAAATCAGGGCTTTATGAGGACTTTGTCACGTCCTGAGTTGGTGTTTTTCAGGCCCATACAAGCTACAGGAGACCGTTAAAATGCATAAAGTGAATTTAGGGTCCAATAAAACAAAACTAAATAAAACAGAGTTTGGGAGATCAGGATGTTCTTTCAGATGACTGGACATGTACGGCTAAAGTGATCAGGAAGACCTAGAGGAAGGTACCTGGTCTTTCTTCTGGAATGGGGGAAGCAGGTCAGGAGATGTGGTGGTGGAATGAAGAAATGCTAAGAGGAAAAGGTTAGCTAAGAAAAAAATGGACACTGAGAAGGCAGCAAACAAGAAGATGGAACACAAGGTGGAGGTGAAAAAAAAGGCTGGATGAGGACTAAGGAGGGAAAGCTTGATCTGTACTGGTAAGACAGAGGAACAGAGATGGAAGGATGAGCAGCAGGTTGGGTGATGACGGACAGAGATGGACGGGTGTTGACAGGTTCTACAAGTGTGATGGAAAGAAAAAAGTTTGAAGAGCTGATGAAGAAGGAGAATGTTAAGTGGAAAGATAGTTGGTCCTGAAAACATACCTGTGCAGGTACAGAAGAGTTTAGGATAAGTGGCATAAGAGTTTGTTTAACAAGATCTTTGAATGAGAGGAAGTCAGAGGAATGGAGCTGAGATGCTCTGGTTCCATTTTGAAGAAGAAGGGAGACGTTCAGAGAAACTACAGAGGAATAAAGCTGATGTGTCACAATGAATTATGGGAAAGAGGAGAGGAAGCTAGTTTGAGATCAGAAATGAACATTTGTGAATAAAAGTTGGGTTTCATGCAGAGAAAGAGAACCACAGATGCAATCTTTGCTTTGAAGAAGATTCTGGAGAAGAACAGAGAAAGTCAGAAGGATCTGCTTTGTGTCTGTAGATCTAGAGTCTGGGACAGGATCCAGAGTGAGATCAGAAAGAGTTCTGTTCACAGAAGGAGACATTAAGCCCTGCAACTGCAACACATTTCTTAGAAAAGTGATTTGATGAATCAAACTTTTTTTTTCAGGATAAAGGACCCTCAAATAAAACATCACTGGAAGATGCAACAGTCATACTTCAGTCCAAGAGTTGTTTTAAAACTTGTAAACCTTAAAGGCAATACAGTACTGAGCTTAGCAGACAGAGGATGCATGTTTGATTTGGATCCAGGTTCAGATGAACTCTGTTGTAGCTTTAAATAAGAACTGGACCTTGACTGAACCAAAGCTGGTGGCTGGACTGGGCCATTTGTAATGTAGAGGGGCTGATTCAAAAAAACATACAGACTAGAACTCTGTGTATGTTTGCTGATATGGAACTGAATCCAAATCATCCTATAGAACTCCGCACAAATTCTGCTTCTTAGAGCAGAAATAACCTTTTGGAGAATAATAGAATCTGGGAAAATCCTGATCAATGGAGATAATAGACAACATGTTCAAGTGGGTAAAGCATGACAGTCCCAAGACCTCCAAAACAGGTGTGGCAAAAGAACAGGCTTCCAACCAATCACATTCAACCTGCATGAAAACCGACCAATCCCCACACCCTTCCCCTGAGCCACCAGTCTGTGTCTAACGTCCTGGAATTTCCTCTGAAGCTCATATCTTTATAACCCTAACCATGCCCCTTCACACAGTCGTCTAACTAACATGTACACCTGCTGGAATAGTCCAGGATAACTTTGAAACTTGACCTTTTAACCCTTCATGTGTTAAATCCCACCCCCATCTGACGTACTCTGACGTGATCAGCTGAAGACAGGTGTGTGACTAACCCCTTTTCTAACTGCTCTCCCTATCTGTCTGTCTGTCTGTCTGTCTTTGACCTGTCTGTGTACAGATGGATGAGATAAAGCTGAAGGACAGAGCTGTCAGTGTTTTGGATAAAGCCCTGGGGCTGCAGGCGGGACACGCCCACCGCCTCCAGCTGCAGACTCAGGCTGCCGAGCAGCAAATTGCAGCCCTAAGAGATGCTCAGAGAGCCAGGCTAAACCAGAGCACCAATAGCCCCTCACCTAACCACACTCCCTCAATTGTAAGCCCCTCCCCTCCACTTCAGGAAAATGATCCACAATTTGTTTGTCATGTTTCGTGAAGCTGGGGCTCACTTGATACAGAAACTAGCTGCAGGTTCAGGGAGACCTGATGGTCGTCATGCACACATGCAAATCCTCAAACGGAGCTGTGAAGTGGATGCAACCACCAGGTTTTGTTGACTAAAACCCAGAAGAGGTTCAGAAAGAACAACAGGAATGCAGTTGTGGCGTAGAAGTGATTTGAGTGTTCACCTGGAAGAGCACCAAATGTGTGAGCAGACTGCACAGATGAAATATGCTGGATTATGGTGGATCACGGTGGAGCAGCGTCCAGAAGGCAGAAAGCAATTTAAATGAAGGGAACTCCAAAGCACGGCAGCTTGGCAGCTCAGAGAGAAAAGTAGTCAGGCTCAGACTAGAAACCTACAGAAAATTGGAATTTAGTCACACAGAGACCTGGTTTACAAGAGAAGAGACGAGAGAAGAGGAATCAAAACCTGTCTTAAAAAAGCACCTGAACCAGGTGGCTAACCCTGACAGTCAGCATCAAACTACAATCACTACTGTAGACTCCATTCATTCCCTCCTGCTCACACAGACAGTTGTTGTGTTTGAAAACACTGGTAATGATGGGGAACACCTTCTCTGTCCTTCAGAGATCCTGCCAGTCTGTCCGTTTAAGAACAACAGCACGACACCCTCATCTCCCCCACTTGGAGCATGTCTCAAACCTCAAACATGTCTCACCTTCTGCTGTTGTGTGTGCGCCGCTGACCCCGCATACTCATTATTCCTGACCCAGCAGCCTTTGCTCTTCCTGCCACGCCATTTATGGTTTCTTCGGGGAACACCATCAGCTAGAATCAGGAACGTTTGCATTTTACGCTGACTGCTCATTCTGTGAGTGTAGACATCTGTTTGTTAGCCTGAAATGAGCTGCTGGGAAACCCCCCCCCCCCATTTGTGCTTACTTAAAGCCATAACTGCCTAAAAAATCAGGTGTGAGGTCACCTGTTGGTTTCATTTGAGTTGATGTGAAGCCAGTTTTTAGATGGTCCTGCATCCCATCCTACCTGAGGACGGTGATACTATGGTGTTGTAGTAGCTCTCTGTAACTATAAGCTGTAGTGTTCTGGAATAATCCGTGTCATTTTCTCCTTTGCATTCCCGATTAATCCTGAATCGTTTTCCGCTCAAGACCTTCCCAGCTACCTGACAGCTGTGAAGGTAAATAAATGAAAATAAAACAGTTCACTTTTACATGCAGGCACCAGGTCCCCCAAATGACAGCCAAAAGTACCAGACAGTATTAAGTGAACTCAGAATATTTTTTCCCATTCTTTGCACACGTTGTGCAGCGTGCACCTGATGTCCCACCTTGTGCTGCTCCTCTTCAGGGCTCACACAGTCATGATCAGACGGGTAACAGCTTCTCACATTGATCTGTAACCTGAGAATCCATCCTGCCCAATGAAGAAGTCATGCAGGCCTGTGACAGCCTAATACACTTGATATTGTTAGTTTGTCTTTGCTGTTTTAACCCGTTTTGTCTCTGAGGCTTTTATGAAATGTTTGGTTGTTTGCAGTCGCAGGAGGACCGCGACATACGCCGCTTTCAGCTGAAGATTGCTGAGCTGAGCGCTGTCATCAGGAAGCTCGAAGATCGAAACGCTCTGTTGTCCGAAGAACGCAATGAGTTGGTACGCCAATGTTGCACCCCTACAACAACCCAGCCAGTCCAAGCGTAGCCTGTCCTGGTCATGTCCACAAAAATGTGTTTTATTGTTGTTATTTGTTTTCTTGAGTGTAACCTTTTCAGGTAAATTGGTTTCTGAATTTTTCTGTAGCTAAAGCGCCTACGGGAGACAGAAAGTCAGTTTCTTCCTCTTCTGGACAAAAACAAACGTCTGAGCAGGAAAAACGAAGAGCTGGCGCTTGCTCTACGTCGTCTCGACAACAAACTTCGATTTGTTACCCAAGAGAACATGGAGATGGTAACTATGGTAACTTAACTCATACTGACACTCAGCATGCAAAACCCTCTTCTGGTCAAACTTGATAGAAGTTCAAAAGTTCTTAGATTTTGAACAGGAAGAGTTTGGTTTTAAGAACAGAACCTTCACAAGTTTAGGATGAAACATCGACTCAGACATTTATCTGGGACATCCTGACTATACCGATGCGCCCAATGCTACCGTGGTAACAGCCTTGTTTGTTTCGGGTCACAGAGAAGACCGAGCTCACTAAATGACCTGGACCGCAGCCAGTCTACCAGTTACCATGGTTACACCCAAGATGAGAGAGAGATGGAGTTTCTGAGGTTACAGGTGGTTGAGCAGCAGCACGTCATTGACAACCTGTCCAAGGTACAGGGGGGTCTGGGCTACAGGGGGGTCTGCAGAGTGGAACCAGAGTGAAAGCTCTGTTTGTGTTTTTAGGCTCTGGAGACGGCCGGATATGTAAAGACTGTAATTGTAAGTGAGATCTGCAAATCAGGACTCACAGTGTGGTTCTGGAAGTCACGTGACCTTTGTGTTTATCTCCAGGAGAGAGACATGCTGCTGCGACACAGACGTCAAGAGTCTGTGAGAAGGAGGAGGAGCTTCAGAGCCTGCAGGGTAAGTTTAGGAGAGTGCACAAACACCAGTGTCTGGTCTCAGTGAGACATCTGCATCTCTTGGTTTAGAGTGGTTCTTGTAGTTGAGGTCCGGTCCGACCCCAGCTCATCCTCCTGGCCACTTCTTCTAGCTCCTTAGTGGTGATTCCCAGGCTGCCCGAGAGAAGTAATCCAGCGGGCTATGGGTGTTTCCCAGGGTCTGCGCTTGGTGGGACATGTCTGGATGCCAGGAGGCCCGAACCACCTTGCTGGCTGCTCTCCATGTGGAGGAGCAGTGGCTCTACTCTGAGCCAGGAGACGCCCAGCCATCCTGCAGATGAAATGGATTTCAGTCTCTTGTCTCTGAGACCTTGTTCTTTTCGTCATGACCAAAGATTGACCGGTACTTTAAGTGCTCCAGGTTCTATCTCAGCTTTCTTTTCATCATGACGGACCTACATGATGATCACCTGAGAGCGGACACCACAACAATCCGCCGTTCTATCTCATGCTCCAATATTGCCCAACTAACGAATAAGACCCCAAGATCTTGTTCTTGTTAGATTTTGTTAAACTCCTCCACCTGGGGCAGTCCACCTACCCAAAAAGGACAAGCTATCTTTCTGTGTCTATACCTATCAAATGGAATCAGACAGTAATTCTACAAAAGAGGAGCGATTGCTGGAGGTTCTGCCCCCTGCTCAAGTTTTGGAAATTCTCCAAGTAGCTTGTGATCCTGCAGACTGAAAGTAAAGTGTTGCGTTTGGAAAATATGGAATTAGAAACACTTGGATTTTTGAAGGTTTATATGTGTGTCCAAGAATTTCAAAATCTATTTTGAGCTTTAGCAGCCACTGTTGATGAGAGGCTAAAAGTGGTGAAATATTATCTCCTCTACCAGTTTATTGTGAAGCTCGTGTTAAGGTCCAGACTCCAGGTAAAAGGACTCCTCATCTTGTGCCGGTTCGTGTTAATTGTTTGCGTGTTTGTGTGCAGGTCATAGAGACATTTTACGGTTACGACGAAGAGGCGTCCGTAGATTCTGATGGGTCGTCTTTGTCCTTCCACACTGATAAAACTCCTGACACGGAGCCGGACGAGGTCAGTGCACAGGGCGGTTCCCACTCCAAAACACCATTCCGTCGGAACCAAACATTAGACACAAACACGGAGACTGCTTCCTGTTTCAGAGCTGTGCACGTGAGGACACAGAGCTGCGCTACCGTCAGCTGACTCAAGAGTATCAGGCATTGCAACGAGCGTATGCTCTGCTGACCGAAACAAGTGGAGGCCCATGCGACCCTGAGAAAGAGATCAAGGTGACTTAACCTCTGAGCAAGGTAGCGGCAGATACAAATGTTTGGTCACTGAACTTAGCTGTGTTTTGTGCATTTCAGACCAGAGAGCAGCTGATGAGTGAACTCAGGCGATTTCAGAGTCGAGTGTCTGATCTGGAGTCGGCGCTGACACAACAAGGACTGGTAACACAGAAAAATGCTTCTTGGTTCTGAAACTTACAGACAAACGAGGATCCGCTGCTCATTCTAAGAAAACCCAATGACAGAGGAGAACATTCAAGTTCCAGAAATGCAAAACTTTCTGATCAAGAACCCTTCATTCAAACATCAGTCAGTGTGTAGCCCACAGAACCGGCTTCTGAGCCTCCATCTCTGTCCGTAATTGTGTTTCAGGACGTCACATGGGTGGAGGAAAAGCAGGCACTTTATCAAAGGAATCAAGAGCTGGTGGAGAAGGTGAGAAATGTAATCAAACAAGCTCGACAAAAACCTGAATGGTTTTTCAAATCTATTCTTCTTTCAAAAAAGTTGCTCTCGGTTAGTTCTGGTAAAACCCGTTGTTGTTGATCTGTTATGAGTGTGTGTTATGAGTGTGAGTGTGTTATGGTCCGTCGTGTCCAAACCGTCAGCAGTGCTTGGTCACGTGACAAACTGTTGTGTGGACAACTGCAAGAAGACTGGACCTCAGTGGAGCCGACACAAACGTCAAAAGAACTTTCTGCTGTCTGGTTGGAACCTTTCAGGTACGGCACATGGAGGGAGAAGAGATGAGGCTGAAAAACGACATCCAAGACATCAGAGACCAGAATGAATTACTGGAGTTTAGGATCTTGGAGTTGGAGGTAAAACACTTCCAACTCAACTCAATGTCTGAAGCATGTAAGAACAAAAAGGAGAGGCGCATGGGTTTGCAGATTTGTTGCTGGTAATTAATTCTGATGTGTGTCTATACCTCTCTCATGGGCTTATGGGAAATGGCTCCAGTTTAGTGAAAAATATGAATTTATGGGATGAGCATCGACAGACAGAAGAAAATATTTGACCAACTTGCCAAAAATGTTACAAATTTGTCTAAATCCAAATACAAGGGAAGGCTCAGAAGGCTGTCATTTTACAATGTTAAAGGAACACAGGAGACGAGTCTGACATGTTTTCTGTTCACGTGGAAACCAAGGAGAGGGAGCGCCGTTCACCTGGACTGAACTTTCAACCGCTGCACTTTCCAGAAGGTCTCAGTCCTCTGCAGATCTACTGTGAGCTTGAAGGAGTCACTGTGAGTAACACCTGAGCACATCTGGAGTCCACCTGAGCACATGTCACAGTTTGGCTGAACTCACCGGTGGGGTTGTGTTTTTCTGTAGGACATTGTGATCAGCGAGCTGATGAAGAAGCTGGACATACTAGGCGATAACGCCGTAAGTGTATGTTGAATTTATTCTGTACGCATATCAGTGCGACAGTCGTGTGACACGTGCATATCTCTCACCGCGTTTCCCCACACTGGCAGTTTCAGCGGGTGGCAGCTGTGTGGGTCCAGTTTCTTGAGGTGTTCTGGCTTGAAGGGGTTGCATTGAAGCAACACCATAGGGTCTGGATGCAGCAGGTGTGGTGGAGGCACATATTTCGGCATCTGAAGCAGGACTTCAGATCCCACCAAACGTGTTTCAGAAGTGCAGCATCGCTCCATCCAGCTAAATTCTTCAGATCAGTGGTGTTCTTTAAAGCAACATTTTACAGAGTCCACATTTCCTGTTATTTTGAAAATCCAGCAGATTATATTCCACCTTGTGGAAGACTTCCTGTCGGCTCTGTCCTTTCTTTGTCCACTTCTGAGATGCTGGATAGAAGGGTGTGCCTCACCAACTCTGTCTCATACAGGATTAGGTTTGGCTTCAGCACCTTTTTGTAATCTTTTAGTAAACTATGTCTCCAATATGGGAGCCTCTAAATCTCATAGAGAGATACCAAAACAAAAGTTGGGTAGAGACGTTTACCGGGATTTTGCTTGGTCTAAAGGGCCAGGCATCCACCGGGCTGCAGATACAATCAGATGAGGCAGTGCAGATGAGGGGGTGGGGGGCAATTGTTCATACGGGGTTCTCTAGCCTTTGACATGTTGTCTCTGTAGAATCTGTCCAATGAGGAGCAGGTGGTGGTCATCCATGCCAGGACAGTCCTCACTCTGGCAGAAAAGGTAGGAGACTCACCTTAAGACGAACACTCAGGTTCAGGGACAAAACTCAGTTTATCACAGCATGGATTACCGTAATTACCGGACTACAAGCCGCTACTTTTTTCCTGCGCTTGCAGCCCTGCGGCTTATTAGGTGACGCGGCCAATTTGTGGGTTTAATTGACAGCCGCCATGTACGTACTTTCAGACTTGGGGAATTGTTTGAATTCTCCATCTCACATCATACAGAAGTCATTTGATTTGTAACACACTTCTAAGCAGCCAAACAGCATGGATGTCACTTCAGGTCTTAGACACTTCAGTCATGGTTCAACAAAAAGAAACACGCATGCCCGGCCGCATCCCAGAATCCTTTGGTGCCATTAGACCCAACGTGCACGTGATCGCCGCTACAATATAATGAAGCTTTCAAGTTAAAAGCAATCGTTAAAAGCAGCGTGAAAAAATCCCCCATCAGTAAATGGAAATGCCGGTCAGCTGCGTGACGGAGGGAACAGCGCATGCTCAGGAGTGTATTTACCTCTAAGTCATAGTGACTCGGCTGGCTGCACGTAAATATGTGTGAATAACATCAGCCTTTATTTTGTCGGGACACGACTGGAAACACAAATCCATGTGCGGAATTTTGCATTGAAAAGCTCACAGCCGCCGAGTGAGCTTTTCGGATAGGGAGGGGGGGGAAAGGAACCCGCTTGGCGAGCGCGGAGCGCAGAGGCGTTGTTGTGAAGGGAAACTTCTGACGAACGCGCCGTGCTGAGGCGCGCGTATCGCGCTGAGGCGCGCGCTTTTCAGTCGCCGATGCTTTATTTTACTGGTTTTTTAACCAGCCCCGTTAGTACCATAATGCTGCCGCGACACAAGCGGAAGGAGAGCTGTTCCCGTTCACCCCTCCATGCACTGCTGCTACTTGCTCAATCTTAAACACGTACAACAGTGTGCCGAGCCGGTCGCTGGCCCCGCCTTTAGCCCCTAAGACTCATGGGAAATGGGGGATCGCGGATGTAAATTTCCTCATCATAACTGAGGGATGTAATGTTGATTATATGGTTACTGTTAGTAATTTTATGTATGATACCTAGATTGTCAATAAGTAAAAAAAAAAAAAAAAAAAAAAAAAAAACCATAACTGAGGAACTTGTGAACAGAATATAGTTTCATGCTGTTTCACACGTAGGTGCACTTGGATACATGAGCTTGAGCTAAGACAGCTACCGCCCATGCTGGGAGTCAGGACGAGCTTTGTCGAGACAGCGGCTTGTATGCTGATGCGGCTTATCGGGTGCGCTTTGTAACCCGGAATATACGGTATTTATTTTGCACTCCAGCTTCCTCCGATGGTCCACAGATTAGCATTTTAAATCTAGACTAGTGTGAATGTGAGTGTCTGGGTTTTTGTGTGGTCAGTGACAGTTAAGACTTCATCTTAGAAGATATGGATCAATTGGTTTTATCTTCGAAGAAATGGTCTAGCCCGTTTTGCTCTCCATCTACCTGCTGTAGACCTGCAAGAAGAAACCAACTGACCCTCTTTCTCTACTCTGTCTCTCAGTGGCTTGAGTCAATTGAGGTTACAAAGACGGCTTTGCAGCAGAAGATGCTGGACATCCAAAATGAGAAGGTAAACACAATAAGGGATGGGTAGTTTGTGGAAGACCTCCTGTCTGTTCTGTTTTTGGACCACAGTGTGTTTCAGGAAAAGCAGCTCAGTAAAAATTGTTTCAGCAGAAATCCTTAGTGCAGCACCCCAACGTCTGAGACTCCCCTTCCAAAAAGGAGAGAAACTCCCTGCTGTGGTCGGAGGAAGTGGCCGGGGAGAGGGAAGTCTGGGCGTCTTTGCTTAGACTAGAATCACGTTACGGAAAATCCTTTTAATTTCTACAAGCTGCAGTTTCAAAGTCCGTCTCAGCTCGTTCTGCAGCAGAAGAGACAACCTTTCAGACGGTTGCTGGTCAGTGAACGGTCCTGTTTTTTCCCCTAAAGGGCCGTACACACCAGGACGAATATCGGCGCACGTTATTCGCAAGCGTTTTTCAATACGTTTTTTGTGTTCACACCCAAGCGATTTTCACTGACGATGAGCAGAGCGAACATGCAATTTCATTCCCCGACGTAAGATGGCGCTTAATGTAAAACAGAAATACTCCTGTACACAAGGTGGCGCTGCGCAATTTTACGCTTCTTAAACTCGCTTGTCAGAATCAAACAAAGAAAACATGAATATTTCAAGCACCAGTAGCTCTAGCTTCAGCGATGAAGAAATTATTGTTCTGTTGAATGATGAAAGACGCCGGGAAAGACGCCGATTTTGGGTACATCCCATAGTTACGAGAAGAGAAGAACATGGGGAGTTTTATTGACTGGTACAAGCTGAAAATGTATCATGAGCGTTTTCGGGGATATTTTAGAATGTCCGTCAGTGAGTGCATCTTCTTCGTCTTATTTCTTCGCGGCAGTGTAGACGCTACTTGGCGTCTATCTTCTTCGCTGGTATGTGTGCTCAGCAAGACAGTTTTGTGTTTGAGCGCCCCCAAGTTGTGTTTTACTGTAACTTCAGAAGCACCAGACACGTGTGCGAAAGCACCATTCTCATTGGTCGTATAGTTTTTGACGCGGCGCGTCAAACAAAAAAAACGAACCCGAGGCGTTTTTTTAAAAGTGACGCTTTTCCGCGTGGCGTTTTCCGCGTCGGTGTGCACACTCACATTAGTGTCCTTTGTTTAGTCACGAGGGGTTAAACGTGGGCGAATATCACGCGCGAAATTCGTCCCGGTGTGAACGGGCCTTTAGGCTGTAGCTCGTCAGTTCCAAAAAGGCTGAGGATGTTTGGACTTGGGCCTAATCGCGGCCGGGTCATACTCGCACTGTAAGAGAACTGTCCCAAAATGAGCTGTTCACGCCACTTCAACACAGCCATATTTAAAATGGGTTTACCAGAAGTAAAGCTGAACAGTGAGGCTGTTTAACAGGAGATTAAAGAGAAACCGAAGCAGGCAGCTGTTTAGTTTGGTTTAGAGATGACAAACAGTTCACACCGTCTGTGATCAGTTCCAGGAAGCAAGCACCAAAGGCTCTTCAATGGATCAGGCATCATTAACATTTCAGGTTTCCAGTAAAGATTTGTTTGATGTCCCATCTCCAAGCTTGTCAGATGTCGGTGAAAGAACACACATTTGCTTCACAGAGTTTGCACACGTCTACTGGAAGTTATTATGCCTCTGAATTCTCCTAATTTCTGAAATCAGTGAGTGAAATGAGGTCAGGGCTGTGCAATCAGCTGGAGGACACGGAGGCAATCAAATCAGCTGTTTTCTAGAAGAGGAGGTGCAATCTTTTCTTCCAAAACTCCTGCCTCATGTGTTACTGTCCTCCAGGATCTGTTCAGGAAGCAGAAAGGATACCTGGATGAGGAGCTTGACTACAGAAAGCAGGCCATGGATCAGGCTCATAAGGTGAGCATGACCCCCCCCCCCCCCCCAAACACATGTTGGTGGGTAGCAGACAATGCTTACTTATCCCTATGACCTCAGAGGATCTTGGAGCTGGAAGCCATGCTGTTTGAGGCTCTGCAGCAGCAGGAGGGGTCCAGGATGGGGGACCTGAAGGTGGAGGAAGGCCGACTGTGTGACACGCTCACGGAGGAAGAGAGGGGTGGGCTGAAAAAAGCCATGGACCAATGGAAAAGAGCGGTCATGTGCGAGCTCAGAGAAAGAGATGCCCAGATCCTCCGGGAGAGGATGGAGCTGCTGCAGCTCACCCAGCAGGTGGGGTTCAGGGGGAATCGATCCCACAACCAACCCCAGAGTCAGTCAGCACATTCCCACTGAACTCCTACAGTTTTCACAGCTTCATGTTCCAGAGAGACTAAAAGCCAGACTAAGACTTAGACAGATCCTTCCTGTGGTTAAGAGGATTTGTTTGCAGACTTGTTGGTTTTTGAGGGTCTCAGGGGGACAGAAATGACGAGGGCTCTGAATGTCCTGGATTGGGTGAAGGACTTTCTTCCCTCTTCAGTAGCAAACACTGCTTCAAACGTCAGACCTGCTGGGGAAAAAGACCCATCAGAACTACCCAGAACTTCAGAACCTTTATGTATTTGGACCACAGCAGCCTTCAATAGCCACCAAGGACTAAACCCTGACTGGTTATTTCTGCTCAAACTGCAGGACATCTGTGTCTTTTCAGCAGCAGTTTGTAATGTCTTTCACAGAGAAACAAGGAGCTGGAGGAGTTCATAGAAGCACAGAAACGACAGATCAAAGAGCTGGAGGAGAAGGTAAAGACCTGCAGGAGCAGAACGGATGTAGAAGAGCAGGATTCCTTCCCCTGTGACCTAAGCAGCACTAATCCATGTTCTCCCTTTTCCAGTTCCTGTTTCTCTTTCTCTTCTTTTCTCTGGCCTTCATCCTCTGGTCCTAAATGCTGCAGGTGAGCTACACGCCCCAGGTGTTATCTCTTCAGCCAGGTGTGGTCCAGGTGTCAATCTCTGGTTTTTGTTTTTAGACTGCAGCCCTTCAGGGACCAGCAGCTGAACAACTCTTTAACCAAACCGGGTCAGCTCACTTTGGTTTAGACCGCCTCCCAGAGAGATTCTGAGGGTTCCTAATCAGCGACACCAACTGATGCCTTGTGCCTTCGCCGGTGTTGGACGTGGACCTCTCAGCGGTCTTTGGCACGGATGTGTCTCACCATCCCAGACCACCACTGTGCTGACCAGCAGGTGAAGGAGGGTGTGTTCGGCAGCAAACGCCAGGCTTCCGACCACAGGAGGTTCTGCCAAAGGACACATCGGGGACCAAAGCTGTGCTGGACGGTGCTCTAAGGGTCTCGGATGTTAAACATCGGGATTCATCCAGGTCTCTCAGAGGATTACAAAGCGTGCAGCAGGACTCTGAGCTCTGATTGGCCGAGTGAGACTAAAGAAAATGCTAACAGAACATTAAACCAACAAGGGTTGTTTACTGATGGAGGAAACCTCATAACACGATGAGTTACCTGCTAATGTCACTAAGAAAATCCCAAACCGCTGTTCTGAACATTCACATATGATGGTGCTACATTTTAGAGACACGTCAACTTAATTCATCTTCACACAAAAGCTAACAGATCCCCGGTGACCCGCTTCAGAAGATCACGGCTCTCCAGATTTAGAAGATCTCGACTGATGACCTGGTTCCAGAAGAAAGATGCAGGTCCGTGTTGTTCTGACTGATTACCTATCATCTGGGATCCCCCCCCATCACATTTTGTGGATCTTTTTACCCCAAAGTGGACCAACATGCTGGCACTTCAGAACCCTCCCACCCAAAAGCTGTCAAAGTGTTTCATTGGTGTTTGCATGTCATGGTTCCTCTTCAGGTTCATGAGGTCCAGCGTGAGCACCTGAACCAGGTGTGTGTGGTTTCTGCTTTCAACACGTGCTCTCTGTTCAAAGACGAGTGCCAACAATGGACTTTTTATTCCAGATGATATTTTTCTATGCCTGCTGTGAGTTAACACTTGAAGAGTCGGTTCATCCCATTAAAGCAGCTGAAATGTGGGCGGAGTCTGTGGTCCTTCCTCACCTTTACCCTTGGACAGGTGGTGCTCCAGCTTTGTTGGTCTGGCAATCAAACCCCAGCCTCTTCTGCCACTGCTTTTTTTTTACTTTATTGTTCAAAACAAATAGAACAAATATGTATGACAGGAACAATAGTCATAACAACGACAATGTCAGGGGATGGTACATGTATTATCTCTTCCGCCACTGCTTTGTGTTTCTGTGTCTTGGTAACCGCATCAGCGCTTTAAAAAACTTTATTGCACAAAACGGAAATACAATACAAAACAATGTTACAAAGTAAACTTCAGATATGCCAGGGGAGCATACATATTACATGCATTTTACATAAAAACATTCAGGTTTCTACAACTTTCATGTAAACATACAGCTTTCTGGTTAAGACTTCTGAAGATGTTACTGAGATACATTTCAATTTGTTTGATTAACACGGGGGGAAATAGAAGATGAAGAAAATTTGCATTTATTAATATAAAATTTGCCAAATATAATAATAGGATTAATTATGAGTTTTTTTATTTGAGTCCAAGTTTTTATTATGAAAGCCAAAAATTATATATTCAAACAGAGTAAAGTTGGGGTGAATATGATTTCTAATAATTTGTAAACACTTTTTCCAAAAAAATGTAATTTCAGAACAATTCCAAAAAAGATGGTTAATTGTTTCTGGATGTTCTTTGCAAAAGGTGCAGTTAGGATCAGTTGTTTTGATGTATCTTAGCATGAATTGATTAGTGGGGTAAATTTTGTGAATTTTGTTATTTATCATACATTTTTGGGTCACACTCCAGCCTTTCCTCCAAATACTATCGGGAACAAAACGTCCCTAGTAGTTTTTGGAACATGGTACAGAAATGACATCCCTTTGTAACAACACACGTGTGTTTGTGTTGTTGTTCTTGTGGGTGGGAGTAAAACAGATTTTTCCTGTGGTGGTGTCAGTTGCACCCTTAGAGGGCATTTCTTCATTCATTAACCGCATCAGCACGCGCTCACCGGTGCGGTTATCGTGACGTCATTATATCATCACCAGATAATTGGTCTCACGCGTCGAGTGCTGCTGTTTGGGTTCATCTGGTCACGCGCGGGCGTTTCCAGGTCTGAGATCCTGTGACCCCAGCAGGGGGGGGGGGTCCTACATCAGGATGGGGGAGTCCCGGCTCCTGGTGGAGGAGCTGCTGGCGCTCATCCTGCAGAGGGTCCAGTTGGAGGACAGCGCGGCGCGCGTGGAGGGAGGTGAGGCCTTCACATAGGGAGCGCGTGGAGCCAGGTGAGGCGGTCACGGGGCGCTGCTGCGGAGTCGGGGGGAAAGCCGCGTGGACGTGGGCTGGACCCGTTGAAGCTGCGGACTGTCGGTCAGGGCGGGAAGAGGAGCCTTAGAACCTTTTAGAACCCAACACACGGAGGAATAAATTATCTGATCGTTGGCGTCAGTGGATCTAAATGCTAAGTTTAATTAAAAACTGAACAAAAACAAGAAATTCAAGAACTTGAAGGCTGCTACCGTCATATTAGAATATTACAGTGACCATATTAACATGTGTAGATTCCCACCCTAATGAAACACCAGTGGATTAAAGAAAACATTCATTTATTGAATAAATGTTTTTACAGGCTGGTTGGCTCAAAGTATTTGACAGTGAGATCTGTAGCTTTGGGATTTTACAGCTGAAGCCCACCATGCAGGTACATATGGTTTGGATTTGCAAGCAAACAGGTAATTTGTGGGAAAACACAAGCACATAATGATCTGAGCATAAGTGAGGAGAGACTTCTAGCTAGGACAGTTTTCATGCCATCATAATAAAGCCACGTGCACACGTGTGTTTGTTTCCTTCCATGAGTGCACAGATGGATCTACAGACGGTGAAACGGGGCTAACATTTCCCAGCTCTCACAGTCAATCTCATCAATCAAAGATGAATTTGCTAAAAGTTTTTCCTGACCTCATGTTTCCTTAAATTCAGAGTGACGTGAGGATGTTTGATCACATGACTGATGTTGACTCTTTTGAAAATGAGGAGCCTCATTCTTCACCCATCATCAGCATGCTGTGTCCTTCTCCATAGGTGAAGATGAATGATGTCTGGCTGTTATCATTAGTGTTTCATTTTGGTTCAGTTTCCTACAGAGGCAGGCGTCACTTGCAGTCGCGTTTCGGGGATTCCTAGTTATTTTATTGGTCAGAGAGGAGCGCGCTGATTGGCTGACAGGAGAAAGTGCTGATTGTTTGATCAGTTAAGACAGAATTTTCTTGCCTAAAGCAGCTTGTAGTTTCTGTAGTGTAGTGTTTGTTTGTGATGTTACAGCTTTGACTAGTATTTTACACACACACACACACACACACACACACACACACACACACACACACACACACACACACACACACACACACACACATATTACTGCAGCCACAAACCTTTTTTTGTTTTTTTTTACACCTTTTAATAAAAGGTTGGTTGGTGTTTCCAAAACACAATTATTCAGCAGATGCATGCTGTTTTTCCACAAAAGCCCAAAGCTTGTTTGCAGATGCTGAACGTGTTTAGACTTGAGACATGCAGTATTTCTTTTGCCTCTGTTAGGACAGCATTTACATTAAAAGCTTAGATAAAACAACCTATTAACACAAAAGGGACACATTTCTATTATGACATCATTTATAAGGACGGCAGAAATGTGAACCTAAAAAGCAGACAATTGCATTTTTAGGGAAAAATGACATTGATCTCATGTATAATGTCTATAGAATAGAACAGGGCTGCCCAGTCCTAGTCCTGGACATCTACCACCATGCCTGTTCTACTTTGCCTTTTGATGGTTCCTCTATGCGTTCCAGAATTCATTGAAATGCTGAGGAACTTTGAGGCTGTGAGGAAGACGTGGCTCCACTCCGAGCTGGAGCTGAAAAAGTACAAAGAACTGCTGGTGAAGTCAGATGTGGCCAAGGCTGCTCTGGAGGTCAAACTGAAGCACGCCCGCAACCAGCTGGATGTGGAGATGAAGAAGAGGCACAAGGTCGAGACCGACTACCAGTATCTGGTGAGAGTCACTGCAAGAGGAAGAGGAGGGAGAAAAAGTGTGGAGAAACGCTGGTAAACTCGTCACATGGAGATGAGTTTAGCGGTGTTGAATGTGAGTGTGAGCTAGTCTGACAGAGTCTGAAAAGGGGAACTCTCCCTTTGGATTTTGTCCTAGTCACTGAGGTTCCTGGCAGGTCCCTGAACCTCAGACGGTCCTGCCATCACATGCCTGCTTCAGCTGAGCTCTGCTTCCTCAGGAAAAGGGTTTTGTTTCAGGTTAACGCGGTGAAGCGGCAGATACTATGAAACGATCTTTTCTCTGAAGATGATGTTTCTTTTTAAACGAGAGCCTGCTCCTGCCATTGTCTCTGTTCTACTGTAAACATGCTGGAGCTGGACCGCTGTCAGGGTGGTGCAGGCGGGCGGGCGGATGACGCTCTCATCCACTCTGTGCAGCAGAGGCAGATGCAGCTGATGTGCGACATCCTGGTCCATGACAGCAAGTCCAGCTCCTGCCTGAACGACGAACAGCGCTCTCTGCTGGCCACGTTTGAGCGCCGAGGAGCCAACGCCACTCTGCAGAGAAGCAGCAAACGGTGAGCTCCCACTGTCGGTTTAATCATAAATAAGACTGCTGGATCAGAATATGATCAGAGTGGGACTTTAAAGATGGCAGCAAGGAAGAGTCTGCTGAGGTTTGCCGGAGGCGCCAACATTTCTGCCGTTGGGGAAAAAAAGGAACGGGCGCACGCTTGGAACCGTTGGAGATTTAGATCTCACTGCTTCTGACTTTCACTGCTTCCCAAGCTGAAGCAAGTCTGTGATGTTTTGGTCTCAGGCTGTCGGTCATTGATGAATCGTCGTTCCTGTCCCACTCCGACATCAGCTACGACCGCACCGACGACGACGTGGTACGCGCACGCTCGTACGCACACACTCGTACGCACACGCTCGTGCACTCTCTGTGCCAATAGAATGATGGGAGGAAGATGTTTTGAATGGGTCTGTCTTCTTGTAGGACCTGGACACGACGGTGATCAAGCCTCTGAGGTCTCGAGCTCGCGAGAGAAGGGTGTGTTTCTTTAGACTTCTTGAGTTTCAACAGCGACTGAAGAAGTATCACCTTTAGTTTTCCACAGGTCCAGAACACAGCAGTCCTTATCTTTGTGTCAACATAATCAATACTTATTATAAACTATAAGTAAAATTACAGCAAATGCAATAATATAGTCTAAGAATGATGAAGTGAAGCATTAAGAGCTCCTATAAGCGGGATTTCTTTATTTGACCCCTCCAGCGCTCTTCCATGTGTCCGACTGTTGGGGCTCCAGTTGGGAAGCGATCCAGAGGTGGAAACGGTTCTGCTGAGCTGCTGGAGAGAAAAACTATAGATGAGGTAAAACGCCTAAAGACGCTTCAGATGGGTGCTCGTGTTTGTTTCTGAACAGTTCAGAGCCGCACCAGGTTCCCCTTCTTCACATCCGACTGTCCACTGCAACAGTTAAAGCACGGCAGAATCACGGTGACATGTCATCAAAGAAGGTCTGTCCTTCATAGAAATAATGTGAACAACGACCAGAGTTGGTCTTATTGGTTCCTCTGATCTGGTGATGTTTACCAAAAACAATTCACAGATAAACTTAGCAGAGACTCGGGAGGTAAACAGCATGGCATTATGGGTAAGCTCACAGTCCAGGCAGACTTAGATTGTGTCCAAATTCCTTCAGTTCTCACTACTTGCTGCATTAAATCGTTTTTTTCGGATTGTCCAAATCTACAGTCCAAAATTTCCCAGAAGTCTCAGCGAAAAACAAGATTGCATCAACGTTAACTGGATTAGCAGATAGACCAAATATAGAAAAAAAAGTATTTTAATTATTTTAAAAACCATCCAAGTTTTCATCATCAGAATACAGTAAATAGTCTTTTGTCAAATATTAGTTTTTTACTTTAGTAAATTGGTGGCAAAAGTAGTAAGCATGCATGGCTTTTAAAAACCGGGGCACTTGATAGTTTTTTAGTAGTTGGGGTGGGGGGGACACTCTGTAGAGAGGCCACAAGTCCGAAACCATGAACGGATTCGTAGGGAAAGTATCCTTGCGTCTTTACTGCAAACATTAGGTTTTTATGTGTTAAATTTAAGGATTTCTTTCATTTCATCACACCAGGCTTAGCATCAAACCACTGATGCGGTTCCCTTCCTCGTTACTCGCTAATTAGCAAATTAAAAAATGATTGTTTTTGTTGCTGTTTTGCACACAATTCAGTTGTTGAACCGAAACAAAAGCATGACCCAAAAATCGAGATTAGAACCGAATCCTGGGGAAAGTGAATGGTTGCATCCCCATCAGACACAACCTTAGGGCTCAGAGGCGCCCTCCACTGGATGTTTACTACTTCAGGAGGTGGAGACCATAGTGAAGGCTTCCATGACGACCGTGGACTCCGGTGGTCAGCTCCACATGAAACTAGGAATCACGCAGGAGAGCCCGGACAAGCCGACTCGCTCCATCACCCAGGAATGTGCCGTCTCCCTGGGGAGTGGAGGAGCAGGAGAAGGTCAGTTTTACACAAAAACCCCACCAGAGGTCTGCTTCATCACATCAGTAGGTTTCTACCTTCTGCTCTTAAATGGCCTACATGGTGATTTTCTTAAGCCTTTCAGAGTAAACTATATCCATATACGTGATCATTACTAACTTTGGCGCACTAAAGAAGAATTAAAAAAAGAAAATTAATTGAGAGTTGTTTTTAGCTCATTTTCCTTCACAGAAGTAAGACGACTCAATCTCTGATGCTCCGCCTTTCTCTCCTTGTGGGCGTCACCCATTTCATGACCATGTATTTCATTTCTGCAGCGTTTCTGCGTTTCTCCCACGAAAACAAACATCTAAACTTTCCAAAGATGGACGTTCATACTGTTCATATAAAAGGAAAGTGTTCAGCCGATCACTGCTAGCTCCACTGAAAAAAAGTGTGTCATTCTGGGGGCGGGGCTGGCAGCGCAGACTCTTCCTGGAAGGGGCGGTTCCTCACTTTGTGATGTCACGATGTGAGGAACCACTCGTATTTGTGGATTGGGAGGGGCTGGTGCTCAGAGCAAGTTTTTAGAGGAACACACAAAAATGTATGAATGGATCAAACTACAACTTTGGGGTTGTTTATAGTCAAGAATTAACATTATAATATATTTAAAAATGCAAAAAGTTGATTTTTTTTATTTTTATTTTTTATTTTTTTGCACGATATAGGTCCTTTTAGGATAAAAACCAACTTAGTTGAGAGCTGACTTGGATATGATGCAAATGCTGAGTTCTGATTAGTCAGAATGAGGACGTTTAATAGCAGCATTTTCCTTTTTTGGTATGGAAGGAAACCAAATGAATGTGGTTTGAGCTAGGCCCAGTACAAAAACGCGCGAACATCCAGATCCTTCTGGATGCACATGAAGGATCCGCAACCCTAAGAACCACATTCACCTGAAGTGCTTCATTGATTTCTCAGACCAAACCTCTGTGTGGCTTCACTGTGATAACACCACGGTCCAGCTCCAGGCGGAAGGACAACAGCGAGAACTGACGGCCCACAGAGTCCAGAAGACACTCAGACACATCTTCCTGTCTAAAACGGTGAGCCTGTAGACCAAACATGTAACCCCAGAACAGTGATTTTCCCTCGACCTGGTAACCAGCGTCGTCCTTCCAGGTGATCCGGCCCGAGACGTGTGTGCCGTGTGGGAAGAGGATCCGCTTTGGGAAGATGGCAGTGAAATGCAGGAGCTGCCGTGTGGTCGCCCATCCAGAATGCAAACAGAAGCTGAGCGTTAGCTGCTCAGCTGGCAGCCCGGTGACAGGAAGTGCAGCTCAGATGGTGCCAGTATGTTTCTGCTCTGAAGTCTGTGCTCGAACAGCAGCAGCAGCAGCAATAATGTGGCAGGTTGTTTATTCAGAGGAAAAGGGAACGCAGATATCATGTTGGTTTATAAATGTTTTTTTTTTCTTCTGGCCTCTGCTGCATTCTGGGAGCTCACAGTAAATTCTCCTTTCTTGGAGTGGAGTTGCTCTGATGGCAACAGCTTTCTGGTCCTGAGGTTAAACGTTTAGCTTCCTCTCGTTCAGGGATCGTTCCTCACTAACATAAACATCTCTTTTCTCCTTCGAACTATCTAAACCTTTACTGTTGGAGCTCCTTGGTTACTACCAAACCAAGTACTATGGCTTCTGAGATCCAGACACCCCACCAGCAGCAGGGACACTGAGGAGGACAGGATTACTTTGACAGGATGTAGTAATGAGGTTGGGAGGGGCTCTGGGGAGTCATCTTCTCCCTCTGCTGGAAAGCTAAACTGCAGAGCTGCTCATCACTTCAGTGTTTGAGGTTCCGGCCTATGATGGCTGCTGTGGGGCTTGAACAGGTGCTGGGGGTGTGATTGCTGCTGATTGCTGACCACTGGCTTGAACTCTAGTTCTAAGCGGTGTGTTTTAGCTGCGACGTTGTCACAGCTGGTTGGTCTGCATCAAGGGAACTGTGCTTCTGTCCAGGATTCATTGGAGAGGTTTGCTCCACCCAACCACCCCAGAGTTCCTCAGCTGATTGTGGATTGTGTGGCTGAGATTGAGAGGAGGGGCCTTCAGGAGGTGAGGTCTTCTGTTTTTTTTTCTCATGGTGGCTGCAGAACAATGAAGACATTGTTGAGAATCAGTTGGTTGTTGGTGTCCAGACCTCCATCAGTGCTGTCTGGATTTTTTTAATGCGGTTATCTGATCTGAGACCAGTTCTGTTGTCATGGTTGTTTTGAGTTGGATGTCTGGGGGGGGGGGGGGGGGGCGCGCCTTTCTTTAATCCTCTACCTTTGTCTCAGAGGGGTCTGTACAGAGTTCCTGGAGGTGAGCGTCTTGTGAAGGAGCTGAGAGATCGCTTTCTTCAGGGGAAGTCGGCTCTGGTGCTCAGCAAGGTCCAAGACATTCATGTGGTCTGTGGACTCCTGAAGGATTTTCTGAGAAAGCTGAAGGAACCTCTGATCACATTCAGGCTTCACAAAGCGTTCATGGAAGTTTCAGGTTGGAAGAATGACCCAAATCGCTTCACCAGGGCTGGCCAACCTTGATCCTCAGAGCCACAGCCCTGTGGTGGCTTGCTGCTGATTAGCTGACTCGAGTGATTCCACCTCCTGACTGACTGAAAACACCTGATATAGGTTTTCAGCTTCTAGCAGTCCAGGGAGAGCTGGAAAATGGGTGGGCTGTGGCTCTTGAGGAACATGGTTGACCAGCCCTGCCTGCCTCCACCGGTGTGGAAGCAGCCGGAGGGCCCTGAGGTGAGCTCCTGACATGTCTGTTTCAGAGCTTACTGACGAAGACAGGAGCTGGACTGTCCTGTGTCAGACTGTGGCTGAGCTCCCAAAGGCCAACAGGGACACTCTGGCGTTCCTCATGCTTCATCTGCACAAGTAATGGACCGAGCCAAACCCCCTTTTCTCCTGAGAGTTTGGGTGTTGACATGGAATTCTCCGGGTTCTCTCTGGTGTTTAGAGTGATGAGGAGTCCACAGTGCCAGATGGACCAGAACAATTTGGCTCGGGTATTTGGACCTACTATAGTAGGCCATGGCATGTCTGAGCCATCTCCATCAACCATCATGAGAGACACCAACGTTCAGCCCAAGGTTTGAATCAGAGTGGCTGCTCGACTGCGGTTGAGCCCAGCTTTTGTGACATGGATTCTGCTCTCAGGTTATATGCCGCTTGTTGTCCCTTCCTGAAGACTTTTGGAGGCGTATCCTCATGGATCATGGCGTCCGAATGGATGAGATCCCGCCTGCGTGCTCAAACAAAGGTCAGGATGACGGACATGGTGAGTCCCTGCCTTTCAGATGACGTCTCGATGTTGGTGTCAGTAGGGGGGGAGACCGTCTTACACCTCAAAATAACCCACTTTTCAATACTTGGTCAGGTTCTTATTCCAGTTGTCATCTGGCGGTGGTTATTTGCAGGTCGATTATTTAAGCCGCTGACGTCTCCTGAATTAAGCAGCTGCTACAAGACGTCCAGCGTGGGATCGGTGCGAGGCAGGATCTTAAACCCAAGGACTGCTGTCCCTGACACGTAAGACCACAGCAGCCATTCAGTGTCCATGTGGAGAGTATGGATCCAAAACAGGAACCGGCCAGTCCTGTTCACATTTCTGCTTCTCTAAAAGGAAGTAGGACCATGTTGATGGTACAGAGATTGATGTGAGGTCGAAGCAACGGTAGAAACTGGATTTGCTGAACTGCTTTGCTTCTTTTACGCTGATGCTTGTGGGGCTTAAGCAGAGGCGATGAATGGCTTCTTGGTAGTAATCGTCTGGGATTGGAAAGACTCCCATGAGAATACGACCTGTGTTATGCAACATCTGTATTTTAAGGGTTTGAGCGTGATGAAGAGGGCACGCAGGCAGAATTTCTACATGAGGCGGCGGCGGCAAAGCCCAATTCTAACCAATCAGAAACCCCATGATCCATCTTGGAGTTTTTTCCTATCTGGTTCTAAGCCACAGTAGCTGCGTTTCCATTACCTATGAAATTGGACAAATTGGATTTGCGATAATAAATGTGCTTAATGGAAACTTGGTAGGAACTCGCTGCCTTGGTCCCACAGCGTCACTCAGCTCATCAAAAGTTGAGCCTGTCAAGTGGAATCGTTGAATCCACAGCTCCTCTGAAAAATCCCGATTTCCCAAAATGGCTTAATCTGTAGCCCCTCCCACGTGTCAGGAGCTCGCCGCTCCACGGCCTGAAGAAGACACCGACGTCTCCTTTGATAGATGAAGAGCGCTAGCGCCGTGGCAGAAATGTGAATAGATCGTATCAAAAGGGAAAATGGGTCCAACTGCTTACTTGTTAAAACTAAATGGAAACGAAATGAAAAAAAAAGATTTCCTTTCCTTTATAAACCTAAAAAAAAGCTTTTTTAGGAAATAATTGATTTGGTATTTTTAAGGTTTTTATATGGATTTTAATGCCATAATTTAACTTTTCTTAAATTAATTTATAATTTCACACATTTAATTCATAATTTCTGTCAGAAAATCAAACATCTGTGTTGACATTTCAAAAGTATCCTGGTCCTCCAAACTGCTGCAGGAAGACTAAAGATGTGAAGGTTTAGTGTTCTGGACTTTTCCAGGTTGAACGTGCTTGACTGTTCTTCTTCAGGTCCTGCTTTGTTTTAAAATCTTTGTATTTTTAATTCTTTGAGATTTAAAAAAATACTTTGTTTTATGTTTAAGTAAACAGAGGGTTTGCTTCGACTAATGGAGGTGTTTTGTCTGTAGTCTGAGTCGCAGGCTTCCAGCTCAACTGGAGGTTTGTTCTAATATTTCTTCTGTTGCTGAAGCGTGGCTGATCTGTTTTCTGTCCTCAGAGGTCCAATGGATTCAACAAGGAAGTTTTTCACATCCCCCAGCTGAAAGCCTTGCATCATTCTACACGTTCTGAAACAGTTTGGTCGGATGTTGTGCTGTAAAAAAAACGATAGAAAATTATAATATTGTGGATTGGTTTTAAAAAAAAGAACTTGAAATAAAATATGTTGTCTTTTGGGTAAATTATGCTTTTTTTCATTCTGTTATTTGTGTGATCAGATCTCAGATTAATGCAAGAAAAACCTGTTGGAAATCAACCAATCATAGCTCTCTGCAGGGGCAGGGATGTTGCTGGAGTTTTTCCAGTTACTCTTGGCTGAAAGCCCCCCCCTCCGCGGATGGACATCCATTCTGGGGGGTAGCAACACCTTCATATTATTATAGGTTGAGATTTGTCATGAACCAAAAAAAATAAATCATGACCTTTGAACTTCAAGATCTTCCATTGCTCCTAGTAAGTCTGTGACATACTCTTTATCTCAGCTTCAAGCATCACATATTTCAGGATAGACGGGTAATAGTATCAAGGTGATACTTCCACATGATGGGCTCACTGCAGTGCATCTTACTTATTGGAGCCAAAACCAAAAAATTCTAAAAACTTTTCAATGTGGCATCAATGTCAACGTTCTGTGGTAGAAAACACTGAATTAGCCAGTAAGTCCTTCCATGTTCATCATTCAAGACGTCGCTGAACGGACGAGCGACGCCGTGCTGTAGTGCCTTCAAGTCGGTAGAAGGCAGTCAGATGTTGCAGGTGAACTCGGTGAGTCTCCAAGTGTGATGAGCTGACTTGCATCAAAACCAGGGATGTGCAGAGACCTTTGAGGGGGCAGATGTTAAGATTTAAAAAAGGACGTGGGGAACATGCATTTAAGCCTTTATGAAGACACTTTTCAGGTCAACAGGCTGTCATGGTAACCCATATTTATATAAATGTAGTAGAAAGAACATAAGCGTTCCATGCTGCTGTTCTCTGCTATCAGCTGCTTCTGGATATTCTGCCTTTAGCCTCACTCAACTCCTTCTTCCTTTCTTTTGACCTCCCCTCCTCATGAGTCATGGCAGCGCAATGATTGAACAAGAACTAAATCTGAGGGAGGAGAACAGCTTCAGCCCCTTAAATCCCACCATCAGCTCACGACACCTGTGGTTGGTTAGGGTGGGGTCAGAAACAAAGTGACAGATCTCTGCAGCGCCACATCATTCTCCTGCAGACCAGTACAGGGCTTCAGCAGGTGATGTATTCAAGTTTTTGCATGTATGTATGCACAGTCAGGACCATAAATATTTGGACAGACACATTATTTTTAATTTAGTTTCTGTACATTACCACAGGGAATTTTAACTAAAACAACTCAGATGCCATTGAAGTGCAGACTTTTAGCTTTTATTCCATGGGTTGAACAAAAAGATTGCCTAAAAATGTGAAAAACTAAAGCATTTTTTAAACACAATCCCTTCATTTCATGGGCTCGTAAGTAATTGGAAAAATGAAATGACTGAAAACAGAATGGTCATTACTAATATTTGGTTGAAAAGCCTTTGTTGGCAATGACAGCCTGAAGTCTTGAACTCCTGGACATCACCAGATGCTTGGTTTTCTTCTTCTGAATGCTCTGCCAGGCCTTTACTGCAGCGGCTTTCAGTTGCTGTTTGTTTGTGGGCCGTTCTGTCTGAAGTTTAGTCTTCAACAAGTGAAATGCTGCTCAATTGGGTTAAGATCAGGTGACTGACTTGAACATTCCAGAATATTCCACTTCTTTGCTTTAATAAACTCCTGAGTTGCTTTGGCTGTATGTTTTGGGTCGTTGTCCATCTGGATTATGAAACACCGCCCAATCAGTTTGGCTGCATTCACCTGGATCTGCGCAGATAGGGCTGCATTCACCTGGATCTGCGCAGACAGTCTGTCTCTGAACACCTCAGAGTTCATTGCTGCTTCTGTCCTGTGTCACGTCATCAATAAACACTAGTGTCCCAGTGCCACTAGCAGCCATGCACGCCCAGACCATCACACTGCCTCCACCGTGTTTTACTGATGATGTAGCGTGCTTTGGATCAGGAGCTTCTCCACACCTTCTCCATACTTTTCTCTTGCCATCATTCTGGTAGAGGTTGATTTTGATTTCATCTGTCCAAAGAATGTTTTTCAGAACCTTTTGAGATGCTTTTTTTAGCAAGGTCCAATCTAGCCTTCCTATTCTTGAGGCTTCTGAGTGGCTTGCATCTTGCAGTGTTCCCTCTGGATCTACTTTCATGCAGTCTTCTTTAATGGTAGACTTGGATGTTGATCAGCCTACCTCCTGGAGAGTGTTGTTCACTTGGTTGGCTGTTGTGAACGGGTTCCTCGTCACCATGGAAATGATTCTGCCATCATCCACCACTGTTGTCTTCCGTGGACGTCAAGGTCTTTTTGCGTTGCTGAGTTCACCAGAGCTTTTTTTCTTTCTTTCTTTCTTTCTCAGGAATTACCACACTGTTGATGTTGCCACTCCTAATACTGTAGCAGTTTCTGGCATGTTTTTTTCTGTTTTCTCAGCTTAATGATGGCTCCTTTCACCTGCATGGAGAGCTCCTTTGACCGCATGTTGTCTGTTCACAGCAAAATCTTCCGAATGCAAGCACGAGTCCTCTAATCAACTCCAGGTCTTTTATCTGCTTCACTCATAATCTGAGTGAAAAACATTGCCAAAATCAAAAACATAGTGTCAAAGCCAGACCTGAAGATACTTATTCATGCATTTGTCTCCAGTAGGTTAGTCTACTGTAACGGCCTGCTCACTGGCCTCTCCAAACGAGCTGTAAAACAGCTTCAGTACATCCAGAATGCTGCTGCTGGAGTCCTGACCAGAACCAGGAAGTATGATCACATTAGTCCTGTGCTCAGGTCTCTGCACTGGCTCCCTGTACCTCAAAGAATAGACTTCAAAACAGCTCTGCTTGTGTCCAAGTCTCTCCATGGCCGAGCACCAAAGTACATCTCTGACATGTTAGTGCCATATGAACCATCTCGTACTCTGAGGACCTCAGGGGCCGGCCTCCTGTTGATTCCCAGAGTCAGAACTAAACAAGGGGAATCAGCGTTTCAATATTCTGCAGCTAAAATCTGGAACAGCCTCCCTGAAGGCGTAAGACAGGCCTCTTCTGTGTTCATGTTCAAATCTAGACTTAAAACATTTCTGTTTAGCCGTGTATATGACTGAAAGGTCCTATCTGCACTTTTCTTTCCTTTCCTTCCTTTATTTTGAAATCAATTTTCAATTTTCTTCTTTTCTTTTAAAGTAAATTTTACGTTGATTATTTCTATAATGTATTGTGATTTTAATGCATTTTTCTGTTTTGTGAAGCACCTTGAATTACTTTGTGTACGAATTGTGCTATGCAAATAAACTTGCCTTGCCTTGCCTTCTGCCTGACCGAACACACCTGACCCAGGTAACCAGCAGCAGGGGGAGCAGAACTGGACTGAGCAGGGCAGAAAGAGAAGAACTTAAGCCAAGGTTTGGTTAAAACGGGCAGACTGAGGATTCTGCTGTCTCTGTAGAGACAAACAGGAGTGATTACTTATCTCTATAGCAGCTTTTGGTCAGAGAGGTTTCATGGTTCTGCTGTGACCTCCTGCAGACGCTTTAATGTGCTGCTACTGTCCTGGAAGTAGCCATTAGGACAAGGAGGTAAGGAGACAGAGTAACTTTATGTGAAACATGACAAACAACTCCAAAGGGATATTTTCTTCTCCTGCGAGTCCAGGATCTCCTCCTTCTCCTCTTCAAGGATGCTGCTCCGTCAGCATTCCCACGTTGGGAGTGAGTGTCATGGTGTGGATGGATGACGCCATGTGAAGCTACGAGTCCGGCGCGATTCCTGTTCCTACCAGCAGAGGGGGTCGTTGTTCACATCTCTGACAACAAAAACAAGGCGAACCCCCCTCCCCCTTCCCTCCCCCACAGGCGTGCGCGCGCACACACACACACACACGGCCGGGGGGGCGGCGGCGGCGAGCAGCAGCATCTCGGCTGCTAGACGCGCATCGGTGCGCCTTGTTCAGCGGGGGAACGCGCAGGATCGGCGCGCAGGATCATCATGGACTCCCGGCTGGAGATGTAGCTGCCAGGATGCTACCGAACAGAGTCCGTCTTCTGCTCCTGCTCGCCTCGGTCTGCACGGTTTGGGAGGCTCTGGCCAAATCCGTGCCAGACCAGGGAGCCTTTGGTAAGCTCAACTCGCGGGGGATGCAGCACAATGAGGAGATGGGAGTGGTTGCGTTTTTATGGCTTTTGTCCGCGTCTGCTGCTGCGCTTTGGTCTCCGAGCAGATGGGAGAGGAAGAGGAGGCCTTCCTCTTCATCTGAGCTCGATGAGCTGATCCGTTCATCATGTCGAGGCGTTTTAATGACAGAGGCCACACCGGAGGGGGTGGGCTGCTGAAGAAGTGTGTGTTTGGGGGTCTGCTTTTAGCATAGGGCTGCTGGGGTCCAGGCCCCCAGCCTCATCGCTGATCTGCATGCTGATGACTGGAGGGGCCGGGGGTCCTGCAGGAGGGGCCGGGGGTCCTGCAGGACTCCCGGCTCCTCCTGCAGGAGCCAGGAGGGGTCGGGGGTCCTGCAGGAGGGGTCGGGGGTCCTGCAGGAGGGGTCGGGGGTCCTGCAGGGGGGGTCGGGGGTCCTGCAGGAGGGGCCGGGGGTCTGCAGGACTGTCCCACCTTTTTATGGCTGCAAAAGGCCTGTTTTTGTAGAAAGCCTCACACAGCAACAGCCTGCAAATCCTCTGTGTTTCTGTCATGTCGTGCAGTTTGAAGGACATTATGTAATGATCTTGTATTATGCATGCCTGCAGCTATTTGGAGCTGCATGGATGGTCACAGAGGCTGCAGGACCGAACCCTTCCTCAGTGTTGGCTTTGCAGTTTAGCCCTTCATCCTGCAAAGAGAGCCAGACCTGCTTTAGACTAACGTCTAAGGATGCAGCTGAGGAATAACGTCATTGCACAGACTTCACTGATTCAGTTTTATCTTTGGGAGCATTTTATTACAATCTTTGCACAGCAAACACCTGCTGTGTAGGTTAATTCTGATGTAAATCTATGTATTCGGTTTCCTAGTTAGTTATATAACAAAGATTCCATAGGAGGACGGTTTACTAAAGCCTTTAGTGTCGCTGTAAGGACCACAGCTGGCCCTATTTATTGGGTTTGAAACCGAACCGTTTGTCTCACCGTCAAACTGAATTGTAGGGAAAGGGAATCGCTGCATCCCTCCTGTGCATCAGCATGTTGACGGGGAACACGTGTGGTGCTGAATTCAAGGATTTATTATTTACCGTTTTATTTCATGACACCAAGCTTAGTATAGGCATAGTGAAAGGTTTTCCTTTGTTGTTAGCAAATTGAAAAGAGGATTTTTTGGTAGTTTTTTCACAAATCATGTGTATAACCGAAACAAAACTGTGGTTTGACCTGAACCGTAAAGTAAATTGTTGCATTTCTACTATCTATTCATAAAATAAACAGATTTTCTTTTGTTGTTTTTTTTTTGTACTTAAAGGTTAAAGGCTTTAATGATGCACATTAAACTTTAGTTTTCCCCCTTATGGGAAAAATCAATCTAAATTGGTTTTGTAAAAGAGATTTGAATTTTTTTAAATTTCTTTATGGTCTGTTTTGGAGCTAAATAGGACGTGCTTGCTTAATTAAATAAACCCTGAATAGAAAAGTTAATTTTCAACACATTTCTGCTTCTTTTTAATGTAATTGGTGTGAAGTCACTGAGGCCTTGACTGTGGTTGAAAATTGATCCGGTTGTTTAAACCACAACAGTTATTGATGTTAATGAAAATGTTTTTGAATTTCATTTCCAGATAAAAGTATTTGGCCCTAAGGGAGTTGTCATTTTGTTTTTTGGAAGCAGACGTGGAAACCAAGAGTTCCTTTTCTTCATTTATATTGGATTTCTAAAAGTGCAAATGAGGTCTTTTGCTTGACAGGCGACCAATCAGGTTTGTGGTCACATGACCACCATGAAGACAAAAAAGCCCAGGCTTTCTTCAAACCAGCATCAAGCCTCAAGCCGGCCTCGTTTAATAAAAAACGGTGACTCTTTGAATGTTGACTAAAACTTTATGTGCTGCCTTTTATTTTGACAGCTCAGGTATGGTGGCCTGCAAGAGTAAATAACATCAACAAATCTCTCAATGCAAACAACAAAAAATTCAAAGAAAACATAAATAACCCCTTGATAATGAACCAGATCAGTGAGTTGAGCTCTTCTCGAGTCTAGCGCCACCATTAGAAAAAACATTTAAATTAAAATGAATGAATCTTGAAAAGTTTTCATCATCTTCTCAAATTCACAGACAACATTGATGACCACAAGAGTAGGAACCCTATTGGTTTTGGTGATGATATGACGTTTGCTGTAGCGCCACCATCAGGTCAAGCTTTCAGTTTTAAAGTTAGTGGATCTTGAATATATTTCATCCAAATCTTTTCTAATTTGGGGTGCACAGTAATGACTCCCAGAATGAAGCATATTGACTGATGTTGGTGACCCCCCCCCTTTCCTCCTATAAACAAATTTATTTACTCATTTATATCTCTTGTATCTTGTAACATATTTGTGGTTGGTCACTATAAAGTCTCCCTCACCCCTCCTCTTTTGTGATCCGGGCTTGGGACCGGCAGGTGTGAGTGCAGGAGGTCACACAGACACACACCTTCATGCCCATGGTGCGGGAAAATTCTCATGAGAATACTGTTTCCATGTCACGTTGGCACCAAAAAGGGAAAATTATGGTCCTTTTACTCACTTCAACAACAAGGTAGACGTGCTGCTAAGAGTGTGTCCCACCAGACACACAGTCAGCCATGTTGAAGACAAAGTCATTATTCGAGCTCTTCATATAACCATCAATTGAAAATATTTTACTTGAATGGTAGAAAATCCCTTCCTTGAAGGCCCAAAGCGCTTTACAGTCACAAACCCATTCACACTGATGGCGGCCCCTATGCCGAACACTGGCGGCAACCGTCCACCAGAGGCAAGGTGGGGTTCAGTGTCTTGCCCAAGGACGCTTCGACACATGGCGGGAATCGATCCTGCAATCTTCAGACCAAAGGTCGACCGCCCTGCCACGGCCGCCATTGAGATTATAACTTCAGAGGGGAGGGATGTGCAGTTGGAGAGACTTGGATGAGACGACAGTGGCTTCCTCATTTTGGCAGGATTTCATGTTTCCCACATGCCCTCACCTCGAGAAGTATCAAAGTTCTCATGGGAAAAGTTGTTCCCCCCACCCCCCTGCTATGTATCAACTCAAAATTATCAAGTCTGCACCTGCAGGTGTGGGGTTGTTAGGTCACACATGCAGACATTTTACTCAGCTAAAACAGCCTGGGGTCAAATTGACCCCAAAGGAACACCAATGTATGCAATTAAAAAAATATATCATCATTTTATGCTCAACCACTTGTTCCCATCAAATTAGGAAAAGTCATGAAATGTGAAGTAAAAAAAAAGTCAACTATTGTTTTTGAATGAAAAACATTAAATTGGGGTCAAATTGACCCCAAGGATAATAGGAGGGTATCAATTGCCTTTGTGATGATTTTGCGTGAAGTGATTTGTATCCGGATTTATTCGGTTTGTCAGCAGGAAAACCCAAAGACAGTTTAAACACACAGACACGTTTGTTTGCTCAGGACGACGAGTCTCTGATGGAACCTGACAGAGTTTGGTCGAGTCCGCCGACACATCCACCCCACTGCCGAGCAGAAGCACTCGCCTCTAAGGATGCACAACTCTGAGCTCTCATATTGATTACACCCAAACATACACATGGCCGACACTCGTTAAAAAAAAAGCAAGAAACATTTGTAAAAATCATGCGGTTTCAATTTGAATTGCTGCAACATTGGGAGTTACACAGGATTTGCTCTCTTTCTTGAAACCAGATGGTAGTGGTCATCTGAGGATCTGCAGTGACGAAGGCCACGCTGGTCCTCGCTCAGCCTCGTCTTTACATCTCTGCTCTCCTCACACCATCACTGAGGGTGGGGTCATGATCTGTCCCGGTAATCGGAAAACCTGAGAAACCTGAAAACGTTTGGAGCGGGGCATCTACAGCAGTCTTTTCTGAGAGTCTAGGCTGGTGGTTTGTTAGTGTTGTCTTCCTGAGACTGTGTTGGCTCTAAAAAGATCATGTTCGGCTGAATAGCTGCTTTGAGAGAGTCCTGCAGCGTGACACTGTGACTCAGTGTTTCCATCCGTGAAGAGACTTCAAGTGGGCCGTCGAGAGGAAGGAAATCCCCTCCCAGCCTCTCACTCGGACAAGGAAACCTTTATGGCAGCAGTTATTGTAATAGATGACAACATTGATCCTTTCTCACGCGCCTGCACTCTCGTAGGTGCTGCTTGTTATCTGACAGCAGCCATTGGTGCGACCGCCACCGTCACGTGGTCGCCGGCGGCATCCAAGGCCAGGGGAGAACAAAGTGGTGGAGACGGAGCAGCTTTTGGAGAGCCGGCATGTTTCCATGGAAACACTCCCAGCATGACCCACATGCACGCCGTCCAAGAGGCGGGATGAGAAACAAAATGTTCCAGGCGGAAAACACGGGGATTTGAAGAGGGTGTGTCTGTGACGACGACAGACGCGGGCGCCATCGGGATGGTCATCCTGCTCCGCTGGGAAGAAGTCCATCCGTGTGTGTGAAGGCAGAGGCAGGACTGCTTTCATGAGGCAGAGACGAAACAAGAGGCTTCAGTTGATCTGGATCTTTACATTAGGATGTTCAAAAGTCTGTTCTTTATAGAAACTTAGCAGCCTTATCATCCTTAACTCTTTTAGAGGCTTTCATTAAACAACCTACTGATTTTTTTCAGTCAAATTAATGAAGGATTAGCAATACTGGGAAGATAAACGGTCACTAGTTAAAGTTGGAGTCACTTCATGCACTGTCTGCTCATAGAGGGTTCAAAGACAAGTGGACATTTGGACATTTCATAAATAAAAGTATTCAGGCTATATAGGCTCATCTTAAAAAAGAAGATCCCTTTGTTAGCTTTAATATCTCTTGGGATACACTCTATTGTAAATGTCACATCTGTTTGTGTTCTGTGTTACTGGAACGGATTCTGAAAGACTTTGTACCCATGATCTGAGCCAAGTGTCAGCCGTTCATAGGGCTGGCTTTAAAAATGTATTCATTACTGGGATGCTCTAATATAAGACGCACAGACAGATTTGCCGTTAAAGAATTTTAATCCGTTTTTTTGGGAGAAAACTGATTTCTGTTTGTTTCTTAGGTGAGAACTGACTTTTTTAAGGAATGCTATATGTGCGCTTCATTTTAAACCACTGCTTATGTCAGGGGTCCCCAAACTTTTTGCAGCGAGGGCCACTTGACGTTTCCATTCTCTGATCGGGGGCCAGGGTCAGTTTGAAACAGAAAATGTGTGACAGTCGTCGGGTTGCCTGGATGTAAATATTTATTGTTTGCCAGAAAGCCACACATAGCCAAATATAAATAACCCGATCTGATATCAAATAATCCTCTCTGGGTTCTTCACCAAAAAAAGAAAATAATAAGAATCAGCAAATACATAATAACTTAATTGCTTAATAGCTATGATAGCTTTGAGAGTTTGTCTGCTCACAGTTGAAAGCTATCAGATTTCTCTTTGTGACGGGATTCATAATGTCGGTATAGAATAGATTGACTTCTTTGAATTCCGCCACCGTCTATTGGCAGACGATACAAACAGCCTTTTCTTTATGCTGAACAGAAAAATACTTGTTTGTCGTCCACAGGTTAAATACTCTGCATTCTGGACCAAATGTTCCCTTTCCTAACCTTTTTGTCATTTTTCCGTTCTGATTGGTGGTCTGTCCCAGTCGCCTGGACAGAGAGCCATTTGGCAGTTCTACGACTGCGTCAAAGTGAGGTTGCAGTAGCGGCTGACATTTCAATTCAACTAAGCTTTATTGACATGAGGAAACAATTCCAGGGATTCCGTTGGGCAGGCCCAGTTCCCCATGCTTCACTTTTCCATGCTTCCATGAGTCTCGATCATGTGGCCATGCTAAAAAAATAAATA
The DNA here is from genome assembly GCA_037389245.1 of Oryzias sinensis. NCBI lineage: Eukaryota > Metazoa > Chordata > Actinopteri > Beloniformes > Adrianichthyidae > Oryzias > Oryzias sinensis. The sequence goes on along the minus strand of CM074508.1, from coordinate 5,662,599 downwards.
AAAAAGCAACAAAAAGAAAAGAAAAAGGGTCTCTCTCTGGTACCATTCAGGGGGCCGGGTCAAATGCACGGGCTGGCCGGGTCTGGCCCCCGGCCCACAGTTTGGGGACCCTATGCTTATGTTGTTTTTGTTAAAGCAAAATTGGTTTTGCTTTAGAAATGTCAAAAAATGTTTCAATATATTCAATAACTGAATGTTAAAGTCTGAATTTTCTGACTAAATGAAATCCGAGTTTTGGCAGTTTTGGTCCAGTCCAGGTTAGCTTCAGACCTTGCCATGAATAAATCTGATTTTAGAGATTGCGTGAACCAAAATGAAAACTCCATCAACTCAGTTTGTATGGATTTGTCATGTAAAAAATGTATTACAGCTAATAAGAACTTTGTTTAAACAAGAAGAATGAAGAGTTCAGTACTTCCTCAGTTGAAGAAACATTTCTGGTCTGTGCAGGTTGTGGCCTTTGGCTTGGTTTCAGTCGTTTTCTTGGTTCTTGTCATGTTCTCTTTTCAGAGTCTGTATTTTCCGCAGCCACAGTTTTCAGGGGAAGGTGAACAGTTTGCTGCTGCATTTCCTCCAACTGAAGTGGAGTGCAGATCAGGATATTCATAACTTGCTCTTTATCTCCACATTCTTACCCATAAATGGCATCGGCTCAAAGTCTACTTCAAACATGTATTTGTCATAGAAACTTGCTTAAATCAAGACGATATAAATCCTAAGTTATGGCTCTCGAACTTCCTACTGAACTTGCCACGCTGCCTGTCTCAGTCACACCAGGTTTGCGATGATCCACACTAAGGTTCATCCTCCTTGGTGTCTGTTTTTCATGTCCTGTATGTCGTCACCCTTCTGGCTCTCTCTTGTTTCACAGTTCGTTCATGTTTAAGTGTTTTCACCCTCATCACTGGGTTTTCCTGGTCTTTACATCTCTTTCTTGACACAGTCTGTGAAGTCACAGCATCCCATAATATAAATTTCAACTGACTGATTCCCATTTTAGACCAGTGTTTTTCAACCAGTGTGCCCACTGGTCATTAACTGATCTAAAAACATTTCCCATTTCCAGGATTTCAGCTCTGTGTTCATCCAAACAGGCCCTGATAAAACACTGAGTAGTTAGGGATATGAAAGATCATAAAATACTTTTTTCTTTGTGTTTATTTGATTAAATTAAAGACATTTTGATAATAATGACGGTACCGCGATTTAGCCGTAGCTTCAGACGTTTTCGGAAAAGTCCCGCCCCTTTATCTGTCTCCACCAATCACTCTTGGAGGCTTAATCACACGTCATCAGTCTGACCAATCAGAAGTGCTTAAAGTCTTCACTTCCTTGTTCAGATTCTGCTCATAAAGTCTCTCAGTTCCAACAAAAATACCAGCTAAAGCTCGTCTTTAGCGGTGTAGCTTTCCACAGAATCGGGTGTCAGACTGGAACAAGTGAACAAAACAATGAAGCTCAGAGAAGAGAGTCTGTCTCACCTCGGCATAGGTTTTTGCACTACATCTCCCATGATGCATTGGGTTAAAGTGACAGCGTCTCAGCGCACAATGAGTCTTCCCTGTTAAATGTCTTGAAACCCCAACGAAAACACATCAGACAGTTTTTAAATCTTTTAACTAAATTTTTATTACATCTTTTAGAAAAAACAGCTGCAGCTTCCAGCTTTTTCTGCCACAATTATCACAGAAATGCACGTGAGATTGCGGAAGGGCTGTAGATCAATACAGACTACGAGTTTCTCCTTTTTTAATTTTTGGATGCTGGTGTGCCGTGGGATTTTTGTCAAGGTCAAAGTGTGCCGTGGCTCAAAAAAGGTTGAAAAACACTGTTTTAGACTGTGTTGGCTCCAAACAGCTGGACAGTTGTGTTACGGTGCAGTGTTTGACCTTACTTCTAACAAAGGAATCTACTGATTTGCTTTCTGAATGTCTTTTTAACTGTCTTTTTTCATGGGGAATTCTAACAGAAGACTGCTTTGCCTCTTCTCTCTGTTTGTGCTTTCAGAGGTGCAAATTAAAGTCCAGGTTTTTGACAACAGTGACCTGTCGCCGTTGGCGGATGCTCAGGTGAACGTTCATGGTAATAAGACCCTTCTGGCGTCCGGCCGTGCGGGGAGTGACGGCGTGGTGCGAGTCAGCTTCCTGTACCGGACAGGCTCGTGGGTCATCATCACAGCCGCTAAGCGGGACTACGTCACCAACTCTGTGCCCTGGCACTCCAGCCGCATCCCCTGTGAGTCCGTCCTTCTCATTTCAGGACGCTGTTAGACTAAAACGTGTTGTCTGGAGTGTCTGTTTAGCTGTTGGGGGTTTTTGTCCCAACGAGAGGCTTATAAGAGTTTTGCTCCGAGTCAAACGGATGACTTTTTATTCTTACATCTGATTGTTGCATCACAAATGTTGTCCAATACACTTCCACTTCCACAAAAGAGCTAACAATAACCAGTTCTTCAAGTGTTGGTGCTTTAGTTCAGAAACTCTTTTGGTTAGTAGTTTTACTTTTAAGATTTAATTTTGTCTGAATTTGAGATTTTAAATATTTCCACACCAGGTTCTGCTCCTTTTAGCCTGGGCTGTTTTGTTTTCATGTATGAAAAGCAAATGTCTGCAAAAAGGACATGCAAGAAAACACCATAAAACTGATATGAAACATGCATGGAAAACATAGTTGCTTTTTAAATTTCTTATATTCCACATAGTCCATTTTTACATGATACATACATATTTCTTTTCAATGTCATTTATGAAAAGAATGAGAAAGAGGCCACTTTCAGGAGATTCTCATATAAAGGACTTATAAGTCTTACAAGATGCTCAATATATGTGAAATATACTGCAGGAGATCTAGGTTTCTTATAAGTTTTGGCTAGTTCTGTTGCGTATGGATCAACCACAGGATTTCATCTGCTCCTGATCCATCGTGATTTGAATAAAAAATTACTAGAATTACTAGAAATAAAAAATACTCAGAAATGCTGTTTTAATCTTAAGTTATTTTAAATATGTTCTCCTTCATGAGACAAATGCTACAAGAATACGTGAAAAAGACCAAAAACCTGATTTTCACTAACGTAGACGTGCGTTTTCGCTGTTTCCCCTGTGTGGTCTGCTCAGCTGGTTGTATTTCTGTCTTTCAGTATATGCATCTGTCAGCCTGTACCTTCTAGTTCAGAGGCCGGGAACTCTTATCCTGTACGAGGATGTCCTGCAGGTTCTGTCTGGGTCCCCAGGTAAAACTCACCAAACAACTTTTTACTACACTTCCTGGTTCAGGTGTGTCCAGCCAATCAGAACATGCCAGAGCAGGGTATGTTGGAAAACATGCAGGAATCATGTTCTCAGTTCTCAGTGCCCACCTATACTGTCCCCCGGTGGTCAAACAGTCCCCTCCCCCAGCATAGGGCTCAGGTCCCCTCAGCCCAGGGGTCCCATTCCCCGAAGTGCTGACCCCCCAGGCCCCACACCAACCACCCCACACAGAGAGAGAGGAGCCAGAAAGCGCCACCCCCCAGAGCAAGTCCAGGCTTCCGCCCCCAGGCGCCGCCCCTGGGAGATCGCTGGTCAGGCCTCGATGGGACCGAGGCAGCCAACCAGCCGGGACGACCGCCGATTGCCTCAGCGGAGACCCCGACCCGTCAAACCTCCAAGGTCCCGTACCGATGGTGGACCCTCCCCCTCTCCCAGGCAGCCCCCCCTGATTATTAAACATCTGGGCGACCAGATCCACCTGTCTGTTCTGCCCTCATGCTGTAAAATCTGATGCTTTATATTTGGAAAACTGTTGGTTTTTCTCAGCTCCTTCACAGACTCCTCCTCCTTTTAAATGCAGTAGCAGCTTTTTTACCACCTCCTTGACGAGTGGGAATGTTTTCCCTGCAGGAACTCATAACCAGCCGCTGGTGCAGCTCCAGAGAAAGTCCCTTCAGCTGCCTTCCACCTCCAATTATACCGCACTGTCTGCAGCACTGACCACAGCCAGGAGTCAGTATGAGATTGGAGGTTTCCCTTTCCTCCTGGGCCAGGACACCAACAGCTCAGGTCAGCAAATGCATGTTTGGTTTCAGCTCTCCTGCTTTCATCAGACATAGATAATAATGCATTCTTATGAACCATTGTTTATCAGGACATTGTGACTCCAACCTCCTTTATACTATAAATTCCAAAAGAAAGCGTAAAGAGTTTTCCAGCCTTTTTACAGGCTAAATATTGCCTGAAGCTGTGAACGAAGCTCATCTTCATTTATTTTTAAAGGATCAAATAAAAAATCTAAAAATAAATATCAAAAGTGTGGAGTAAATTGCATTTGGATGCTGATTTGTGGATTCAGAAGACACGTCCTTCAGGCTGAATCTCATTCCTTTTTCTCCGATCAGGTGCAGAAACCGGCTGGGCAGACCTGACGGCGCTGGCTGTGGTCAGCGTTGAACTCTACGACAAAGATGGAGGTGCAGTCAGAGTGTCCGATCCCATCCACGTCTCTGTGCCGCTGCCGTCTGACACGAGGAACCGGATGGCCACCAGTGTGCCTGTCTGGCTCTATCAGCCAACGAGTGGTAAAGAAAATCCCTCATATTGTCCCAGAGCAGAATCAAAGCCATACCTTATCTGAAGTGGAAAGCTGTTTTACACCTTGAACATTAAATCCTTACTCTTGAAGCAGGGATGAGCGACTCCAGGGCTCAAGGGCCGGTGTCTGTGATTTCCAGATATCCAAACCTTACTCATGACTGATTACCTGGTGTGTTTAGCCAATTAGAAAATGCCAGAGCGGGGTGTGTTGGAAAACTTGCAGGAATGCGGCCCTGAGGCCCGGACTTTCCCATCCTTAAACTATGAATAGGAAGATAACACTGGTCTTGATCATGTTGCAGGACTGTGGGTTCGGAATGGGACTGGTTACATTAAAAAGGACGGTAATCAGTTTGTGTGGAATGTGGTGGTTCCTCAGATGGGATACTGGTTGGCAGCCTTTCCTTCATCTTCAGGTATTGGAACTCTGTTAAATTAACATTTTCACAATTCTGTTTTATTTTCTTTAAAATTGTGGGAGGCTAATGGTTCCCTGAAAAGACTTTATGGTTCTTTTAAGTGATCTTGTTTCAGTTTCACATAGTTTGTTCATAAATTCACATTTTTTATTGTCCTACTTCAAAATTTACCAGACCTCTCACAAAAAACAATCACCTGTTTGTTTTAAATTACAGTTTTAATATGGGACTCACATGGGACAAACTATTAGTTACCGTGGCTTTGTCCATTTTTTACATTTTAATGGAGTTCAAAAAACTCCATCCATTCGTCCGTCCGTCCATCCGTCCATCTCTCCATCCATTCATCCGTCCATCCATCCATCTGTCCATCCATCCATCCATCCATCCATCCATCCATCCATCCATCCATCCATCCATCCGTCCGTCCATCTGTCCGTCCGTCCATGTTACCGTCCATCAGACCATCATCTATCCGTCCGTCCGTCCATTCGTCCATCTGTCCACCCATCCATCCATCCATTCATCCATCCATCCATCCGTCCGTCTGTCCGTGTTACCGTCCATCCGACCATCCATCCATCCGTCCGTCCATCTGTCGATCCATTCATTCGTCCATCCATCCATCCATCCATCCATCCATTCATCCATCCATCCATCCATCCATCCATCCATCCATCCATCCATCCATCCATCCATCCATCCATTCCTCCGTCTGTCCGTCCGTCTGTGTTACCGTCCATCCAACCGTCCTTCCGTCCATCCATCCATCCATCCATCCATCCATCCATCCATCCATTCATCCATCCATCCATCCATCATCCAGCCAGCCAGCTATCTATCTAGATCTGAATCCTTTTCAGGGTCACGAGGCTGCTGGATACTATCCAATGTGACCAATATGGAGTCTGTTTATCTAATCTTTTGTCCTTATTTGTCAAGTAATAGCTGAGTTCAGGATTTTCTTAGTGTTAGCTCAAAGCTACCATGGGGTTACAAAATGCTGTTATTGTTGGTCTTACAGTCACACATATATAATGAAGAGTGAAGTGTTAAAACAACGATTTTCAGCCACATTTCCTGTAATGTTTCACAGGTTTCAGTCTGTCTCACCCGGGATTGAGGGACATCACCACCTACCACACCCTGTTCCTGCTCTGCATTCTTGCTTCATTGGCCCTCCTGGTGCTCATACTGCTTTGTGTACTGCTTTACTACTGCAGGTAAACTAGAGGAAGTCATTTTATGAGTCATTTCTCTTTGAAACTTGCTTTAAAATACTCTGGATTCTTTCTTTTGATCAAAAGTAGGTACATTTCTTTTAGGTGTCTGAACTTTACTGTCTGTTTACCATCCAGGCGAAGGTGTTTAAAACCCCGTCGACAGCAAGGCAAACCCCACATGTCCAATCTGAATGGCGCTAAGAGAGACCAGGGCACATCTACGTCACGTCTAAACCTGATCTGTGGAAGCCATCCTGAGTCAGGCTCCTCCAACGACAAATCAGAGTTATCCCCGTCTCGAGACTATCAAAGCTCAAGGGAGGACTTGACCAAGCAAGTTCCAGCCCACATGCTGCGACACACAAAGGGAAAAAATGCTTCGACTTCCCAACGAGGAGAGAGCTTCCCCATGAAGGTCACACGAGCCACAGAAACCAACAACCTGGACAACCCTTTGCTGAGTGAGGAATACAACCGGAGCTACAGCCCCAAGGAGGGTAAAGATTTGGAATATCACAAACACCACAACGACAATCGGGGATATTCATCGGATCCCCCTTCCCCCCCTCGCTTCCAGGGTTATGTGCCAAGTCAGTCAGACAAACCTCCGGAATATTCTGCAGCAGCAGCAGACAGCATTGCCAGACCTACTTCTCTCAACACCCAACCAGGTCAGATTATCTTCTGCAGCTCCATCGACCAGATGAAGGAAAACATGTACCGAAGCATGGTGCCCACCCTGGTCATCCCAGCACACTATATGCGCATTCCGTCAGAGTTTTCTAGTAAGGATGGCAAAGACCAAAAGGACCAGGACAAAGACGCACAGATGGGAGGTCAACATCACCACCACCACCACCATTCTCAGAAACAAGGCCAGCAACAGCAGCAACAGGGAGGATCCCAAGGTGACGATTCCGAGGAACCAAGCTGGGCATCGGACTCGTCTGGTGGAGCTGTGACCATCCCAGTCCTTTTCAATGATTCTACAATGGCTCAGATGAACGGAGAATTGCAGGCTCTGACTGAGAAGAAGCTGCTAGAATTGGGAGTCAAGCAGCACCCACGGGCTTGGTTCATCTCTCTAGATGGACGTGCCAATGCTCATGTGCGCCACTCATACATAGAGGCTGGGAATGATCTCAGTGGTGGGGGGTTTGGAAGCGGTTCCAGTAGTGCTCAAAGAGATATTAACCTTGAGCCGCCCCTGGAGTCTCAAGAGCGAAAATCAGGTGCCAACAGGAAGGTTAAAGAAGAGCGTTGGGGGACCGGTGGGCGAAAGGGCCTCGGTGTACCCAGCAGTGGCGGAAAAAGTTATTCTAAGCTGGCCTACCCAGACCACAGTGAACCCAGCAGCATCGAGGGACGCCCAGTGTCCCCCGAGGAGAATTCGCTCACCCCTCTTCTGGACGAAGGCGCATCCTCGCGAGGATCCACTATTACCAGAAGAGGCCGAAGCCGTGTGAACAGCAGCCGCAGCAGCAACAGTGAGAACAGACGGGACTCCATGACAAGTCCTGAGGACGATCCAGAGGACAAAGACGAGAACAAGAAGAGCCCCTGGCAGAAGATCGAAGACAGGCCTCTCATGGTCTTCCACCCTAGAAAGTAAGCGACTTACTAAACACTGGACCTTCAAGACAGAGGGGAGACCTTCCACATGGAAAATTAAATACAGGGGATGCTTTCCCAGAGAAGGATCCCAACAATCACCACTGCTGTGCTGGTTTGTTTTCTGATGGTTTGACTTTCCCACGATGTTCTTTGATCAGTCTCAGTCCTTCCCTTCATTTTCTACTGTTATAGACTGATTCTGTGCCGTTTCTTTTGCATCCTGTTACAGTCCAAACCATGTCTGAGCCATTGACTCTACTGACTTTGGAAATAGCCATTTTATAGAGCAAAATTTAAAGAACTTAAAGACAATTTGATAAACTGATTGATATTTAGTAAATGTTTTTGAAGGTTAGGGTTAAGGTTACGGTCAGGGATCTGTTCTTTAGGGTAACTGAACGTCTTTAGTTTTACTGCTGATGGGGAATTCCTCCAGAACCAGAGAAGCTACTTGGATTATTGTGAAACGTTAGGTGCCCTGGAGAGCAGAACCTTCTTGTTTTGGTAGAAAGGAGATTTTTAGGGGATACATTGAAATGTAAATAAATCAGATTACCTTTCTGTTTGAAGTTTGCACGAAGTTTCACTTATTTGACCTAAAATGTATGTAGAATCTGTTTTATTGGAAAAAAGCAGAAGTTGTCTAAATCCTGAAAACGTTTGAAACCATCCATCATGCAACATGCACTTGGCGGTGCACCTGATATCCTCCTGCTCAGTAATGCAGTTCATCATTTAAAAAGCAACGGCTGGCATAATCAAGCATCAGTATCAGTCTTTCACTGACTTCATTTATTTCTGTAGAGTTCTGCCAAATACTTCTGCCTTTTTCTCGGACTTAATCAGCAGACTTCTTGTAAATAGCCTAACAGACATTTGATAGGTTTATCCTATTGGAATAGGAAGGCTGCATGCAGATGAATGTATGACGTTAACTGACAGCTGCCCCTCAATGTTGGGTTCCTTTGTAAACACCACCCTATTTGCCAAGAAATATGTGAAAGTCAGCCAAACAGCCACTTCACTTGAAGCTTCACTGCTGAGATCTGCGCAGTTGCTCGTAGACGGGCCTTTGCCCCTCTCTCTACTGTAAGTGCCTTCTTTCACAAAGGATGGGGTGACAGGCATACCCTTTAAAATGCAGTTTTTGTCACCTTGACTTGGCTGTCGAGATCAGCAGACACTAATAAGCACACGCTGCATTTTTGGCAACGACAACACCTGTCCCTCTGGAAAGCATGCCGGCTAAAACGGACGACTTTCCTTGTGGCTGTTTCGTCACTGATGATCTAAATTTCTGGTACTCTTTTTCACCAAACTTGTAAATGGTGTGATAAATTCTTAGAGAACTGATGTGTATACGATGTGCATGTAAGATGTAGAATAGGGTGTTTTTAATAAAACCTGTTTTTTTTTAGACAATTGTGAGGAGGTTTGGCAAAAATGGGCTTCACAGACGCACTGACACACGTCGCCAAACGAACTCTACTATATGAAGAAACACCGACTTTTCCCTCAGTCTTGCTCTAACGAAACTCACTTCCGGTCGTTAATGTTTACAAGAATAACATACTGACCACCACCCTCCTGCCGTCACTGCCTGTGGCACATCAGTAACTGTGAACTTGAAAATGTTTTCCATTGTTCTTTTTCTTTTGCTGCAAAGTGACAGTTTGCCTTGCAAGTGGAAATGTTGGGACATTCACACTGACATGTTTCTGTTGTTTGCTTGCTGTTCATAAGCCTGTACCACCTCGCCTACGGCCCCAATCTGAAGGAGAACCCTGCCATAAACCACACGTCCACTGCTGTAAATGTACAAGTTCTAGAACCATTTATGGAATAACTAAGAGTTGTGAAGTAGTGACTCTCCTGTCTTGGTTTTTGTTCTGCAGTCAAACCTGTGTTTTTGTTTCCTGTGTAGATTTTGTGAATTTTTTCATTGGAGAATATTTAGGCACAAAGGATTCATGAAGAAAGGAATCAGATCAGACACTTCAAAGCTGACACCCAACTAAATTGGATTTTTGTCCAGTTTAATGAGGCTGAGGAGGATTAAAGTGCAGGCTCTCATTCTGTGCAGAAAAACATTTGCTTTATATACCCGGTCAGGAATTTGTAAACTGTACATTCATTATTTCTGTACACAAAACAACTTATAAATAAATTGGTTCCCACTGTATCTTGTGCGTCTCTGCCAGTATCTTATATAGAAATAATCAGTTGTTTTTTAAGCAGTAAAGATAATAGTCACATAAATTTAGACATTATTAACTCTTTTGCGCAGAACAATGGTCCAAAACATTTGTTTAATAATGATGATTCCGGTTAATGTAATGCAAATACAAAACCTAACAGATAAATGACTCATCAATACATTAAACTAAGTTAAAATTTAAAGATGCTTAAATTAATCTAAGAAAAAGCTAAACTTGTCAAGTTGATTGATTGAGTTTTTTATTTATGCCAAAAATGTCATTGGCTTGGATTACGACGAGGGTTTTTTCTAATAAATACAGTAAAAAGTAAAAACATTTCTTTTCGAACAAAAGCTTATTTTTTAATCGACCTCACTACAAATAACCAACCACTTTCCCATACATTGAATTGAAAGTATTGGTTGGGGTTTTTGTCGCCCCCTGCTGTTGGCTGCTGGGTACTGCCGGTTTCAGCCGCGCGAGGGCCATCAGTGTCACGTGCGAGTGTGTCACGTGATTATTAGCCTAACGGAAGAGCACCTTAGCGCTTCTGTCTTCTCATAGAGAAGCAGGGAGATTTGCGTGGATTGGAAGTGTTTTGACTTTGCTGGGAAGTAAGTTTCTCCTGTTGTTCAGTTTTTAATGCTATAAAAATAAAAAAATAATAATAAATGAGTAAAGAAAAACAAAAATGTCGTCGAGGTTTACTGCTAGCTTGTTAAGCTAATTGAAGATTGGTGATTTGGAATTATTTAGGCTAAACTGTAACTAGCTCGTTTTATGTGCTTCTAAACGTTTTAAATTTCTATTTTTCCATCCTAAATGCTGCTCAGAATTTTCTCAGATAATAACCCCTTGTTATTTGAGTGTTTTTTGTTTATTTGGTGAATTGGTCATCAAGGATGCATCTTCTGTGAGCTAATTATTCAAAACGTCATGGCGTTTTAATTATTAATAATGATAGGAAAACAGGAATGAATGTTGTAAATTCTGAGAAGGTCTGCTAATTAAAAAAAATTGAAGTAGAGACATCAAAGTCGAAGAGAAAGGGATGCTTGAGGGCATTTTTAATGAGGGAAGTAATAGTTTGCACAATTTGACGCACAGCAAGAATTTCAACTCTTATTTTTTTTTATTATGATGAATACATCATGTATGTATAATAACTCACATTCATGCATGTACATGGGCTGAATATATCATCTTAGGATCATGTGAGTTAGTGCAGTGAGGAAACCTGATCAATAGGGATGTGCAGCTGCCCAGGGAAACCATGAGAAGAGTGTTCTGCATGATCCCGTCAAACGCGGTTCTGTTTTGTCTGCGCTCCACAGATGAGGGCCTTGTGTGTGGTTCTGGTGGGGCTCAGTGCTGCCCTGCTCTGTCCTGATGGAGCCGTGTGTGCAGACGGACACAAATGCTTCCTGAACAGCCATGGAGGATTCAGATGTCCGCTCCCCAATGTGAGGAAAACAAATGGCTCTTTGCTTTCAATTGTCTAAAATGAAGTTTGTTTCACGAGTGTGTAATTTTAACATTTATTCTGCAAGCCTGTGGAGAAAGTGTCATGATATGGGCACAGCGGTGTTCTATTCCCTTAAAAAGAATAAGTCATCTGCGTCAGTGGATGAAATCGTAGTATCTGTAGATTTTCTGCCCTTGAGGTGCAATGCCTATGTGCTCTTGGTAAACATGGTTACTGGAAATCCACAGAAAGCAGATTTTTTTTTCTATTCACAATCCACTTCCTGGCTTTTTTTCTTGTGTCTGTGGAGTTGCTGGAAGTGAGTCTATTTGATTTTAGTAACGGCTGACTTTGACAGAGCCTTGAATCAGCAGGATGTGGAGCAATGCTTCTTTTCTTTAGAAAAATCCAGTTACACAAAGTGTGGCTAAAGCAGAAACCACAGAGTGTTAGCTAAGAGTCTCAAGAAATCCAGGTGAGATGGGCACAAAGCTGGGTTTAAAAGTTGGTTCATCTTCACTTAGAAAATGTCACGTCAGTTCATCAAACTGAGTTGTCTTTCAAGATATTTTCAGATTATTATTATTAGTTTTTAATATTGTAGTTTCAGGTATGGATTGATGCTAATTTAATATTTTCGAGGAGAAGAAATCTCTGTGGGCCATGATGTTTGCAGATGACTTACTGGTCTGTAGTGAGAGCTGGAAGCAGCTGGAGGTTTACTCTGAAAGGGAGAGGAATGAAGGTTGGAGCTAGCAGGAAAGAGGCCTAGAGGAAGACCAAAGAGAAGGCTTATGGATGTAGAGGAGGAGGACATGAGGTTGGTGTGAGCGAGGAGGATGCAGAGAAGGTTGGATGGAGGTAGATGCTGCAGCTGAACGACAAAGCGGGCTTACGTTCTAGAAATAATCTGCCACACGTGCATTCCATGAGGTAGGATTCAAGGCTTTACAGCCCCTCAGTGCACACTTTCCACTCTCTCCTCAGACAGACAGACAGACGGGAACATTTTTCACACTTTTCTCTCTTGTTTAAACTCTCAAAGTTCCAACATTTGTAGAAAAATAAGTCCAGTTTTATAGAATCAAAACAAACATCTAATCGCCAGCCAAGATTTCTGTAAACTTGGAGACACGGACAGAAGAGATTGATCAGATCTCCAGCCAATAAGGATGCAGAACACGGTGCACTGTTTAAAAACAACAACAAACATGTAAAACTGCACTGAAAAATCTGCAAAACAGTGAGACCAGGAAAGGTGAGCCATGATTCAGTGAGGAAACTATGTTAACAGTGCTTTTGGGTGGTAGTACCCAGGAGGAGAGAGGACGTCCTTCTCCTAAACTAGGAGGAAGGCCCTCCTTCTAGAGCAGGGGTGGGCAAACTACAGCCCGCGGGCTGGATCCGGCCCGCCTCCATGTTTGGTCCGGCCCGCTGAACAATATCTGTAGGAGCAAAAGGCCTAGAAACTGTTTAGCTAAGTTCTAGCCCCTTTGATGCACTGAGATGTGCGACGCCAGAGTTGACTGATGCGCCAGGCGGGCTGTGGTTTCCCTATACGGCAAAGAAAATGAGTCTTTCACTCCGATCAACCTTGCATTACTTTGTTTCTTTTATTATTTACATTACTGAACGGATAGGACTACTCTTTTGCTTCATTTCCCGCACAAGCGGTCAAAAACCCTTTCTCCGTCTGGCTCATGCACACCTGTGTGTGGTCAAGTCATCAACCAGTTTATAATTGACAGCAAAATATGAAAGAGCGACACCCACAGGACATGATTCTCAATAGGGCTCCTACAATATCTGAGACCCATGTTTTTTGGGGGTTTTTTTTCTGGCCACACGATCAAGACGTGACGTTTCCTTCCCCCCTCCTGCAGTCTGTGCTCCAACCTGAAACCCTCTAAAATCTCTGTCAAACAGAGATTTGACGTCGCAGTTCATTTTTCCCGGTTTAGCTCGTTCTTTTAGAACGATTATGCTGCTTTTTTTAAACAGTGCACCCTGTTCTGTGTCCTGATTGGCTGGACACCCTGTCAATCAATCTCCTCCGTGTGTCCTGTAAACGTGGAGCTCTTCAGATCGGAAATCTGTGATCGATCAGATCTTTGTTTTCAATCAAAGATCCTGGACCTAATTTCTATGAAAGTTTGAGAATTTAAACCAGAGAAAAGGTGAAAATGTTCATGTCTGTGTGAGAAAAGTGTAGAAAGTGAACAGTGAGGAGATTTACTGCCATAAACGTCTGGAATCAGAATCTGTGGATTTAACAGATCACGGTTATTTTTAGAATGAAACTCCTGCAGCAAACGAGGAACTCTGTTCTGGTGAAAAGGTAACACAGATGTATGCGTAGCTGCAGCAGAAGACATAGAAATGTGATTTTTCATTATTACTGGATGAGAAACAGACGTGCAGGACAAACTGTAGTACAAACTTTAGTACAAACTGTGAGACGAGTGATGAGCTGCAGCCTCAAAGTCTTTATTAGGATTATGACAATGAGGATCCACTATTTATTTATAATTATTTTAATGTATCAGTATATTTTTCTGAATTTTTGTCTTTGAAAATCATAGTATTATTTAGTCATTGTTTTATGTCATAAATATTTGTTGTTTATTTTATTGAAAGGATCATGAATGAATGAAACTTTATTCATATAGCACTATTCTGTTTTAGAATATAATTTTCAATCCAAATGTTTTCATCTACATTCCATGTTATATCATTCTCACTCCAAACATCTGCTCGTGGTCCGGCCCTTCTATCCAATTTTAGAACCCAATGTGGCCCCAGAGTTAAAATAATTGCCCACCCCTGTTCTAGAGGGTAGACGTCTGTCAGTCAGGACCGTTGAACGTGAAACAAACGTCTGGGTTCAGCAGACAGGAGCATGTTCTCCATTGTGGCATACCACAATGAATGTTGAGCGAGAACCGTTTGTGTGTCTTCTGTAGGAGAAGGTCAAGTGGATGAAGTTCAGTAAAGCTCACGTCAACTCTTCCAGTGTCAGGCTTCATTCACTGCTGAGAACACGCTTTGCAATGAAAGAAAACAGAATACGTGGGCAAATAGAGCGACCCACCATGGGACCCTTAGACATTTAGAGGGCGGGGTTTTTCATTTTCCTCAAACTGTACCAGGATGCATTGTGTGGCTACAGTGAAGCCTGGAACAGACTGCTGCATTTGAAAGCAAGCAGGTTCCTGAAGAGACACAGACGAGCCTGTTTAGAGAATCCAGAAACGGAAGAATAGTTTTAAGAAACGGTTTTCACTTAGTTGTTGTTGACTTTTCTGCTACAGTCCAGCAACTGATCGTTCCCCTGGCCTCAACGTTTCAATGTTCTCCCCTGAATTTGTTCAACTTTATGAAGGTGTAGAAGGGGAGCCGCTGTTGCTGTGTGGACCACCTCAAAACTCAGTTACACGCTGCTGTGTTTTGGATGAAGGTCAGGGGCCGAGTCCATCTGTAGATCACGCCGGAGTGAGGGTCTCCCACACAAAAACGCTGGAAGGTTTAGTGCTTTAGCTCCAAACACATCAGTGTGGATCAGGACTGTGAAGACCCCTTCATCCAGGATGGATCCACAGCAGACAGGGTTCTCATAGGCCCCATTTCCACTGCATGGTTCAAGTGACCCAATTCCGATCTTTTCCTCTCATGTGGCACAGATCGGACATGACCGGTGAAAGTGTAAGCAGGAAAAAACCGCATGGATTCTGATTTTCTTAGATCGGATTCAGGCCTCATTCATGTGTGGAAATAAATTGGATATGAATCGGATACATGCATTTGCGTGTGCCATGTAAGCAGACAAATCGGATATTCCCCAGTAAATGCGAGTCGTACGTCAGTGACGTCAATTCAGGAGACACCAACTGAGATCACATGACTTATTAAGGTGCTTTTGTGCCCTGATTTTGCTGTCAGTGTGTTACCTTTCAGCCTCAGGCTTCAGACCGTAGTTGGAAACCGCTGTCATTTCCGGTCTAGTCCCGGTCGGGACGCAAACGGTAACTAATCAAGCGGGACACCGTTGCTCTGGAACAGGCTACAAGCCGTTTATTTCTTTGCTTGGATCAAACTGTTAGTACAGCACAACGTCTGCAAACCTTTCCTCATTCAAAACTCAGAGCGAGCACATAAGCCGGCCGAGCAGCCCTTCTTTTTCCTTTCCCGCGCATCCCATCAGGAGCGCCCAAGGCAATGCCTCCTTCCATCGCTGAGTTGCCTCCATGGCAACCACAGTCACAAAAGTCCGAAGGGGGTCAGCGGAAGGCGGAAATGCTGCTACGTTTGATAGCTTCAGCATTGTATAATGTAAATGCAAAAATCAGATACGGGTCACTTTTTAAAGATGATGTAAGCGGGTCGTCAAAAAAATCGGATATAGTCAGAAAATCGGATATGAGCATCTAGACCTGCAGTGTAAATGCAGCCAAAAAGTCATCTGGACTTGGTGTCAGAGCGGATTTCTCTGCTATACCTTCGGTTCATACCAACCATCAAACATCTCAAAGGACTGTTGCTCCCTCTGTTTATTCCAGTTTTGTGAAGGAACTCTGAGGAACATCCTGAAGCGAGCACGTTGTTCTGAGTATGAGATGAAGACGGCACCACACAAAGCGGGTGTTTGTACAACGCTTGTCACTGGGAGACCCAGCGTGTTGCCCGGGGCAACCATTCATGTGAACCCCTGCCATTCTTTAGCTCCGACGCTTACATCCCTCATTGGCTCATAAACATTCAGTCTGGTTGGTTTTTCTTTGGTTTTCTGTGTTGTGAAGAGTGTTTTTTAATTGTTCATTCCATCATTAATGAAGACTATTTCTGTTTTTTTAAACCAGGTTTTCTGAGCACTTCAAAGAAACATGAAAGTGGACATTTTTGATTGTTTTACAGGATCTGAACAAGGCTCCTGTTTGGTCGCCTGTGCTGTTTGAAATGCTCACATGCATCCTTGCACAAAGATGATGAAGAGTGGGTTAGATAGCAGACTTTATGTAAGATGCCTTTCCCACTGGAGAACTGATCAGGTCAAACTGTCACTGAAACTTTCATTTTGACACGAGTGGGAATGCTTTTGTTGTGGTCAGTGAGACAGGCATGTTTGAGTCTTGTAAAATAAATGACCCTGCAGAAAACGTTTTAACGTCCTTCATTCACAGATTTATACAACAGAAGGCGTAAAACGAAACCTCTGAAACACACAAACCCGCATGGTGGTCAGTGTTTGGATGCTCCTTGGCAGGTGCTCGGATGCCGAGTGACTCCCCCTCTGTCGTTCAGATGATATGCAGACGTTACAGGTCTTCTTTTTCTGCTCTGCCGTCATGTGTGGCTCCAGACGAGGGTGGGGGCAGTAATCTGTCCGGATCAGGAGTCCGAGTGTCCGGACGAAACCACGTGCTGCCAGCTTCCCGATGGCTCCTGGGGCTGCTGTCCTTTTCCCAAGGTGAGGAGCGGTCACAGACCCACGTTCTGTTGTCTGAGGGTTAAACTGCTTTGATGACATCACTCTCTTATCAAAAGCCAGGCTGCAAAGAATTCATACTCAAGGGTATCTGAAGATCTCGGGATGTTGAGACTTGTTCCTGGTTTAAAAAAAACAACTGTCTTTTAAGATTTAAATCTCAGAGAAAGTATGTGTTCTGTAAATGGAGCACAAACGACAAAATCTGGTAAAGTGTGAAGGAGGATGGAAACGGCAGATCTTTAAAGTGTATAAAGCAGATTTAAAGTCTACCAAAAAGAGAGCAAACGTGAAAGACCATCTGCTGAGAACAGGATGAGCTGTAATCACCACTGGCTGGAAAGTTGTCCAAACAGCGATCCGGGAATGTCTGACCTCCAACCTCCTGTTTTCAAAGCTTCTGGCTTCAGAGAAAAAACGTTCCTTTAACGTGTGAGCATCACGACGGCAGTTTACAAAATCCTCCGCCGTCCTCACCTTTTAGATGCCAAAGACTGTATTTTGTCAGCAGAAACCCAAGTTTGGGTCAGAACCACGAGTTCATTTGAATGTCTTTAATGCAGGAAGAGGACGGATTAATGCAATTTTTCATTGCATGTCAAAGCAAAAAGTCCACTGTCACTTTGGCACAGACTGTAATCATGATTAGTAAGTAAGTGGCAGCCATATTAAATGATCTCATTTCTCTTCACACGAGGAAGCTCTCCTCCTCCTCCTCCTCGGCTGTCTTTCCAGGAGGAGCAGAACTGCGTCTTGGCCTAAGCGATGGTCCTGATTGTCACAAGTGATTTGCTTCTCTGCAGGCGGTGTGCTGTGAGGACCAGCGCCACTGTTGTCCTGAAGGAACGACTTGTGACTTGGTGCACTCCAAGTGTGCGTCTCCGTCTCTGCAGGCTTTCCCCATGCTGCAGAAGGTGCCTGCTCAAAGGGTGGGGACTCTACCAGGTGGGGGCCCTTCAAACAAGCTAAGCATCTGTACAGCTGTTTCCATGTCAGGCCTTCAATTCACAGCTCAACATCTGTCCAAAAATGACAGACAAGTGTGGGAGGAGCCAAACGGACAGCCCGGGTGATGTTTAGAGATCAGGTTTATCTAATGTGAAAAGTTCTACTAGAGCAGTGTTTTTCAACCGGTGTGCCGTGGGAGATGGTCCTCATTCACTGATCTAAAAACATTCACCATCTCCAGGATTTCAGCTCCATGTTCATCCAAACAGCCCTGATAAAACACTGAGTAGATAGGAATATGAGAGATCATAAAATACTTTTTTCTTTGTGTTTATTTGATTCTATTAAAGACATTTTGATAAGAATGACGGTACCACGATTTAGCTGCAGTATTAACTGTTTTCGGAAAAGTCCCGCCCCTTTATTTGTCTCCACCAATCACTCTTGGAGGCTTAATCACACCTCATCAGTCTGGGGTTAAAGTCTTCACTTCCTTGTTCTGATTCTGCTCATAAAGGCTCTCAGTTCCAACAAAAATACCAGCTAAAGCTCGTTTCTCCTTTTTTTTTTTTTACATTTTTGGATGCTGGTGTGCCGCAGGATTTTTGTCAAGGTTAAAGTGTGCCGTGGCTCAAAAAAGGTTGAAAAACATTGATCTAGAGCATCTGTAATCACGCCTCCATGTCTGGATGCATGACATCATTCAGAGACTCTCCCGGTACGGAGAGCTTCTCTCCTTCTGCGGGAGCTGCGTCTGAATGATGGACACATTCAGCGCTATTTCCGTCTCTCTGTGACACAGTTGGACGGCTCGCTGTCCCGCATTAGTCCAGAGGAAAAAAACACATCATTCCTATTGGAGGATCTTTTTAACACAACGAAGTTCAAATTTTTGCTGCACCGATGCGCCACATCCGACGCTGAAATTGTGCCTCAAGATCTCTAATCGCGTCTGTTCATTGACTTAACATTAAAACTGGACGCCTGTGCGAATCCCGTTCGGTGTGAACGCAGCTTAACAGTTCAAATCCCAAAATGTATGATGAAGACGACATCTAGACTCATGGAAGCACGTGACGCAGACGCCCCTGAGCTGCGCTGATACCTGGAAATGCTCATCTCTGCTTAGTGCACGTGTGTGTGTGCACGTGTCTGGTATTCTCAACTGATGACCCATTCAGACACAGTTTTCCACAGAATTCTCTCATTTCTTGTTGTTCTCCACTTGAATGAATCCTGATTGATGGACATGTGGTCTTCAGTTTGTTTCATCGTCTCTGATCGGTTTCTTTCTGTCTTCTTGAGGATTTGCAGCCGCTGCCTCAGTGGTGTGTCCTGGTGGCAAAAGCAGCTGCCCCAACTCATTTACCTGCTGCCTGCTGACCAGTGGAGACTTTGGCTGCTGCCCCTACCCACAGGTACGCACACAGGTGTCAGTGTTGGTCATTCTACATGGAACAAAAGGCCTTCCGCTGCTCTTCAGGACGGATTAAAACCATACTATACCCTGTCTCCAAAGCCCTCTCTCCCAACAGCATGTTTTTCTTTCATATTTCTGTTCACTTCAACACATTTGCCAGGATATTGACTCCAACTGAAACGATGGAGGAACACTCCGCTCCTCACTGAGATGACTGACAGGGATGCTGGAGGACAAATGTAAAGACAAATTAGGATTAAAATTGCATTTTGGATTATTCCTTTATTCAAACTGTGGCAAATCAGGAGCAGATGAAAACATCCTGTTGGAAATCTTCTATTTGTTATTATAAAACTACAGTCAGCTGGGCCACAAGCGTCCGGCTCTGCTCCATTCTGATCATCCACTGTCAGACCAACAGATCCACGAACGTCTCTGTTTTCTGGGTCTGAGCCGGAATCTGGATCTTTTGTTGCGCCGCTAATGTTAGGCTGGGGTTGTGAGGGGCTTACTCTGCACCGACGATCCCGCCCACACCTCATCTCATGAAAACAAAGCAGGTTTTTTTCTAAAAAATGCATCATCATAATGAAAAAACCCACTGGGAACGCTTTGAAAGCAGATCAATAGATGATCGAGTGGGTCCTTAAAGCAAGTCTGAAATGTTTCAGTGAGACAAACACACAGGCGTTTGTGGTTTTACTGAATCCTTCCTAAAACAAAGGAATGCTGGGATGTCACTGGAGGCTTACTTCTGTGCCAACAGTCCCGCACAGAACCTAGAGAAGGATTTCTGATGAGCTCCTGCTTTCTGCGCTGCAGAAAATAGGTCTAAAAAATAGATGCAACAATTTTACAACAGATCCAAAACAGTTGGAGTGGGACTTTAATGGACCTGAAACATTTCAGATGCATTTTTTTTATTAAAGTTTTTAAACTCCTGTAGCTGAGCAGGTGAATCCAGCTTATGGGAAAAATCAACGTTAAATCCTGTTTCTTATAACAGAATGTTTTTTATAACAGAATGTGTCGAGCATTGAATCAGAGAAGGTTGAAGTTACCCCCGCGACACGGTCCTGGATGAGCCGGAGAAGAAAAAATGCTACAGTTAAAAACCATTTAACACCAGATTCATCAGAGATTCTACAGGGTTTTGTCTTTTGAGTACAGCTGAGCATAAAAATACATCAGAATACAGAAATGTATCACCACAAGCTTATTTTCCTAACATTATTCAGCAGTTATTGGACAGACCACACCATCAAAATGATGGACGACAAAACAGATCTTTCCTCTGCACTGCCCCTCTGTAATCGAGCGCATGTGCTGGTTTTCCTTCTTCACATGATTGGAAACGTCGAGCCGAACCCTCCTAGACTTTTCTTGTTTGTCTGTCTACAGTAGGGATGGGTACCGTGCCCCGGTATTGAACCAGCCCCGGGGCCGCTTTCTTCAAGACCGCAGTATCGTTAAGATCTGACCTGAACGGTTCTGCTATCGGTACTGGAGAAGATACTTTTTCTTTTTTTTTGTGTCCCACAAAATATAAGCGTTATCTGCCATATTTAACTCACCAAGTCAGTCAATTTTCCGTTAATTAATGATGATATTAATTTCGATTTTCTCGTTGAAGCAGAGAGCTCTGTCTGTCTATTTGTGTGCACGGGGGGGCGGGGCTGTTGCTCAAACAGCACGCGCTGGGCGCGCACACACAAGACAAGGCAGCGCACACACAGTCAGTGGCGATCTCGTAGGGGACACGTGAGCGCCCTAGACTAAGAACTAACGTTTCTGCGTAAAAATTATTAAGTTTTCCTACCATGCTGTCACCTTGCTACTACGATGACCGTATGTTGCGCTGTTTGTGCAGAACAGGCTGGGGCAGCGGGAGGGGGGGTGGGGGGCGTTGCACGCGGAGCATACAACAAACAGGTAGAGAGGCGGGGCTTAGACTCACCGCTTATGATTCCAGACCCGCGACAAACTATCAGCTGCTTCCTAATACTTAATGATAATTAATAACTAATGATAGTTGTCATCCGTAAAATTAATATCATTTATTGGGTTTACTGGATTTAAAGAAAAATAAATGGAGTTGGCAAAATAGAAAGGAGTCTGCATCAAAGTGAATTTGTTTCCATCATTTAACTTAACTTAACTTAACTCTGGTGTTTGACAGACAGAAAAGTCTATTCAAGGTTGTGGAAAATGGACAAAAGATCAAATGAAACGTCGCGCTCATAAATAATAAAAACAATTAGATTAAATAATTAAATAAATATCCTGTCTGGAACATTCTCATG
This sequence comes from Oryzias sinensis, assembly GCA_037389245.1. Classification (NCBI taxonomy): domain Eukaryota; kingdom Metazoa; phylum Chordata; class Actinopteri; order Beloniformes; family Adrianichthyidae; genus Oryzias; species Oryzias sinensis. Next base: position 5,640,956 of record CM074508.1, on the reverse strand, counting down.
TATAAAGTAAAATGTTTTGTTAAAAAAAACAATGTTGTTGCATAGTGAGGAAATAAAACACTTTATGTTCTTAATTTGTTATTTTTTTTTTTTTTTTCGTTCTCAAAAAGTATTGATAAGAGAACCGATAAGAGTACCGGATCGATAAGCAGTATCGATAAGAGTAGTAGTATCGTTAAAACCTTAACGATACCCATCCCTAGTCTACAGGAAGGATAGTCGCAGCTTTTGTTACTTTTCGGCAAAGTTCCATTCTCTCCATTCAAAACATATTTTGTATTCATAAATATTTAATAGTTTTTAATTCAGATTTACAGCATGCTCCGGGTGAATTCTTGATACTGATTGACTGATGGGTGTTCATAATGCACGCCTAAAAAGTAGATCCGGTCACCTAGCTTAAGTGTTCTGTATCCCTGCGCTGGCTTCTTTAAAACAAACTTTAGCTTCATCATCTGGACAAAAACAAGCGGTAAGAGGAGAACTTTCTCTCTGAACTGATGCCTTATTTAACCCATCGTGACCATCAGCATGTATATAACTATTTATCGCCGGACCTTGACTGCAGCGGTGGTTACCGTGACAACGTGCCGCACCACGTAACAAATAGTCCACTTTTCGTGAAAAAAGTGACCCAAACCATAAAAATAACAAGAATGAAGGACTAAAATCTGGTTGAATATTTCTTTGACCATGGTGTGACCATGTGACCATGGTATAAGCGGGTTAAAGTGTTCATGATCAGAAATGAACACACCTAATTTCTGATGATGCACACTTGGAAGGCCATCAACCCTTGAGTTTAATGCAGAGGCATGTCTTCTTCTCATTTTAATGTCAGTCTGGACAGAGAGATTAGATGGCATCTGTCAGTGTGAGCTGGATAATCCTGGTTAAAAACACACCTTACTAGGGTGTATCGGATTAACCTGACCAGGGGGGACTGAGCTGAAGAAGCAGACTGAACCCTGTGAGCTACACTTGTGAAGGGTGACTCATGTAACGTGGGGGGAGGATCTTCGTGCGATGCTGTGGGTCCACGCAGACGATGCTCCAGGGGTTTTCTGAAAGCATCAACAGAAGTTTGTTGTTGAGCAGAGGAAGCTGCTCTCTGGCTCTGCTTTGTTTCCTCATGAACATGCTCCTTTCTCTCTCCTCCTGACATGGGGGACCCCGTGCAGGCCACATGCTGCAGCGATCATCTGCACTGTTGCCCTGGCAACACCACATGTGACCTGGAGCGTGGAGTCTGCAAGTCTGGGGAGGCGCGTGTGGAGCCAATAAGAACGGTCTCCGCTTCACCTGAAGACGGTAAGCGGCGGTTCCTGCTGAAGGAAAGATCCTTCACCAAACTGCATCTCCTGATCCCTCTGCTCCGTCTCCCCGTCAGTTTTGTGTCCGGACCAAAGGTCTATGTGTCCAGACGGGACCACGTGCTGTCAGCTGAACAACGGCTCGTTTGGCTGCTGTCCTCTGCCCAACGTGAGTTACCTACACCTCTGCTCCCACATCTCAAAGTGCTCCTCAGGACAAGGTAGACCCTCTGATGCCTGCCGTTTGCCAGCTCAGTGGCCTTGTGGTAGAGTGTCCACCCTGTGTCTGGAGGGTCGTGAGTTCAAAAACAGGCAGAGTCATACCAAAGACTCTAAAAATGGGACACTCAGCATTATGGGGGGTTGAACCACCAAGGGGTTCCCGAGCACGGCGGTGTCTGCAGCTCCCTCTCCCCCAGGGGAGGGGTCTAATGCAGAACAAATGTCACACACCTAGGTGTGTGAGAGATAATGGGACTTTTTGACTTTAACTTTTATGCTCCTTCAATCCTTCAAAACATTGTTTTCCTGTTTCTCTTTCTTTATTCTAGTATCTTCCTCCATTTTTTGCCGCTTAACTCCTCCTACAAATTTCAGCTATTTCAACCATTCAAATGTTTAGCTCTTTCTGCTTTTTCCTGCTGTCACTTTTGGTCCCTCAAATCCTTGAACTTTTCCAGATTTTCCAGGATCTTTGCCTCCATCAAAATACATGGAGAATCCTTGGTGCCGAAGCTCGCTGGTTCAATTCCCAGCTCTGGCATTTTTCCCAAAAATAAATTTTTTGTTATTGTGCTGTTTTCACTTTATTTATGGTCAACTTTGATCATTTCTTTAATTATTTATTTATTTGGTTTTGGTTTTTTTTGCCAATTTTTACCCTTTAAGGTTTATTGTCTTTCAGCACACAGCATCATCAACCCTGTATTTTCTTCTGGAAATGCAGTTCCTTCTTGGTCTTATCATAAAAAATCCATCCCAATTTAAATAAAGAAAAACTCAATCAGTTTTCATCTTAAATTCTTTTATTTATGTCCTCCATCATCAGAGAAATGCTACAAGAAAATGCTCTAATAACCCGACTTTCTCTGAAAGACTGTCTTCATGACTTTAAAACTGCTTTGGTCACTATGTCTCTGCCTGTTTCCAGGCTGTGTGTTGTTCGGATCACATGCACTGCTGCCCTGAAGGCACCACGTGTGACCTGGCCCACAGCACCTGTGTGTCCGCTGCAGGGGGCACTCCTCAGGCTGTGATGGTGCCAGTTTCAGGGACGACACCTAAAACACACCCAGTCAAAGGTCAGTGAGTCTGGATGTAGATGTTGTAGAAGTATGGCCAAAAAATGACATTTTTGATTTATTTTCAGTCCAAATTCGATTTTAATCTTTTTTTCTCTCTCTCTGCTTTTACTTCTTTGAGAAAAATTCCAAATGATGGAATATATTTAACAAAAACGATTCTATTTTAACATCTACTTTGGAAATTGTCTCTAACACAAAGTTCAACTAAAGCCAAGCGGTAAAAATGATGCAGAACAAAGCAGCAGATGCTTGATGAGCCACCGCTAGCTGGAGCATCTCATGCAAAGAAACCCTAGAACGCGCTCGGAAGAGCATTTTTGGGAGCCGCAGTACGGAACGGCTCGTTAGCTTAACATTTAGCATCATGGCATCAGTGTGGAACCACACCGCCGTCTCCAAATCAACGCTATTATTGAAAGTTCTGTTTCTGCTGTGAGTGAAGCAGCTTCATCCTCCAGATCTGTCTGGATCCCCATCAAATCCTCTCACGTTCTGCCGCTTCAGCAGCTCACACTGAAGCTACACGGAGGAAATTAGCTGAAGTTATAGGGGTGGGGGGCACTTCTCATGGGGGGGCACATGGGCTTGTTTTTTTTCTTCTTAGCCTCGCGGAAGAAGAAACTCCTCTTTGCTCACTGCTGTTTTCACAGACTGACTTTACCCTGGACAACGAAAGGGGGCAGAGAAAATAAAACCCCAATCTTCCCAAAAATAAATCGTCTAAAACAACAAATTCGAATGAATCGATGAATTGCCCCCTCCTATGTAGAAGTAACCTGGAATTCATCAGTGTGGGTCCAGAATCTAGTCTGATGATCAGAAGTTGTTGTAGTTTTGTCTGTACTTGTGCAGATGGATGGCAGTAAAACGTAAAAAAAAACTCAATATCTTTGTCAAGAAGACTTAAACAATCCCAGATGTAGGAGCGGAAACTTCATAGCAACAGTGGGAAGCAGGAGAACCTGGAGAGATGAATGCAAGGGAAAGAAAAGCCACCGAAATACCTCAGGATTAAAGCTGGAGGAACATTTTTAAGCCCAACTTTCCCCTAAATTAATGAATGTTGTATAGGATTTAGACATTCTTGATTGGGATGATTTAACTTAAAAAAACAAAACTGGAAACATGCAGATTATCTTCCTCGTCTGTAGACAAATATCAAAGGTGTTGGAATGTAATCAGTGGAGTCTGAAGTCACGTTATGTGACGTCTGTCCTGCAGGTCTGGCCGTTCCCTGCAACGCCTCTGTGGCCTGTGCTGACGGCAGCACCTGCTGCAGAGCTTCCAGGGGACAATGGGGCTGCTGTCCTTTACCGGAGGTACGGAGACACCGCCCCCTCCTCTGCTTCGCACTGAGCAGTAAAAACCCCCACCTTTGTATTATTTATGAGCCTGTCCTGTTGTAGAACTTACATAAAACAGATGAACGTGGCAGCCTGGAGAACAAGCCAGAGCAGCTCACCGTTCACCATCATGTGGTCGCTGAGACACCCCAGCAGGCGGCTGTTCTGCCCCTGCGTGGATCATTGGTGTCTACAGTTTTCTAGCATCAGGTTCAGGTGGAGATCCCTCTAGCATGTCAGCATTAGGAAGGACGGCGGCTTGTCCTTTCAGGGTTAGACATTTTCAGCCGTGAACGCCGTTCTCCTGTGGAAGGTGCCTGTTTTTGGCTGTTTGCTGTCAGATGTGTGATGCTCAGTGTTGCTGCTTCCACACAGGCTGTGTGTTGTGAGGACCATCTGCACTGCTGTCCTCATGGAACCGTCTGCAACCTGGCTGCCTCCACCTGTGACGATCCGTCAGGCTCCGCCCTGACGCCTCTGCTCTCCAACACGCCCGGCTTCCCTTACCGAAGCGAGAATGGCAGGTGTGACGAGTCTGCGTCCTGTCCCGGGGAGGCCACCTGCTGCCGGACCCGGGCTGGAGGCTGGGCCTGCTGTCCTCTGCCACAGGTACTCCAGCCTGCGGACGCTTCTTAAGAGAGGCGTTCAGGAGCTCACCCGTGTGGGATGTGTTCACCTTCCAGGCCGTGTGCTGCGACGATCACATTCACTGTTGTCCAAACGCCACCGTTTGCAACCTGGAGGCGGAAACCTGTGACGACCCTTCAGGCCTCTCGCCCTCGCTCCCCTGGCTGACCGAACATCCCCGTCTGACGGCAGGGATGGAGGAGGAAAAATGCGGCGTAGACGCCGTGTGTCCAGCACGGACGACGTGCTGCAAGAACAGCTCTGGACAGTGGGCCTGCTGTCCTCTACCTCAGGTCAGAGATGTACAGTAGTTCAGTGGAGGGGAACGTAAAGAAGTCCTCAGTACCAACGTGTTTTCTGAAGCTCAGGAGGTCCGGAGGGTCCACAGCCCAGGCCACTCCTCCATACCTACATTGTGACCGTTTGGCTTTAAAGAAAAATGCCAACCATTTCAATAAATGATGGCTTCGTAGCTTTGGCTCAGTTGTTTTAGTAAATTAGGTCATGACGGTAGATTTCAGATAACTGAGACCAATTATGGTTAGAGTGGTTTATAGTTGGATCAAGCGTGAAGCACATATAAAAATATTGGATTCTGCACCAATGTTGTCATGTTTCAACCAAAGGTCCACCAAAAGTCATAATGATGGAAAAAATCATGTTTCTTGCATATTAAAGAGCCTTAATGATGCTTTTCTTAAGCCTTTCAGAGTAAACTATATCCGCATATATGATTATATCTGACCTTTGGCACACTAAAGAACTATTTCTTTTATGAACTATGAGCTATTTTCATAGCCCTCTTTCTCACCTGGAAGTGAGTCGACTGGCTCTCTGAGGCCCCGCCTTTCTCTCCTTGTGGGTGCCGCCCATTTCATGACCTCATCCTAGAGTCAATTAATATTTTATAAGTATATTAATATAATTCTAATCAAAGAGTGTAGTGGTTCTTTTTCTGTCTAACCTGACACGGTGAGACAGGATCTCAGGTCATCAATTGCACCTCCCTAAAACCATTTCCTGTTGGAGTTGATGTGAATCCTGTTCCTCCAGGCTGTGTGCTGCTCAGACCTGGACCACTGCTGTCCCAAAGCCTACAAGTGCAACGCATCTGACCGGACTTGTGAAAGACCCGGCGGTCCAAGTCTGCCGTGGCGGCAGAAGCTCCCGGCTCTGCGGCAGCGGTCCGGTCAAACCGGGCCCGTTGAAAACAAGTGTGACGCTCAGACCAGCTGCCCCAAAGACACAACCTGCTGCTTCATGGAGCAGACGCTCAAATGGGGGTGCTGCCCGCTGCCACAGGTCAGTGCTCAGGTCAGATCAGTCCCGGATGTTTAGGACAGGCTCTGAACGGTTTGTCTCCCAGGCCGTGTGCTGTGGAGATGGAAACCACTGTTGTCCCCGCGGACACTCCTGCCAACCCCACCGCTCCTCCTGCTCCAGAGGTTCCCATGTGGTCCCCTGGTTCACCAAAGTCGGCGCTTTGACTGAGCCGAGCGGCGTGACCGACGTCAAATGTGACAACAAGAGCAGCTGTGCTTCAGGGACCACCTGCTGCCCGCTGCAGACGGGAGGCTGGGGCTGCTGCCCGCTGGTCAAGGTCTGAACACCAACCATGCATCCACCGAGAGCTCCTCTGAAACCAGAGCCTCGTTTCCACTCTGCGGTCCGGTCTGGTCCAGTCCGGTATGTTGAGGTTTTCCACTATAAAATGAACCCATTAAGCCGGACTGAACCGCACCATTTCAGGGCCCTTGTTGCTTGTAGGTCCATAGAAAAATGGAATGGACCGGTTAGGGTGGAGCTACTGTTGAAACCCATTGATTTATAGGTCATTATGTCTAAAGAAAGTATTTCCTCTTCCCCCTCCGCCCACAATCCTCCTAACAACATAGAATGCTTTGTATCTACGAAGAACCAAAACGAGCTGTTTGTTGTCAGCCTCACCCCACATGTGCCACGACGGTCCGTTCTAGACCGGACCGGACCGGACCGCTCAGTGGAAACGCGGCTTTCGCTGAATCGGAGCTCCTAGAGCCAAGCAACGAAGCCCGTTTTAATCAAAGGAACACAGCAGGCTTGCATTGAGAGCCAGATTCCAGAAACGCAAGCACTCTGCTTTGGATGTGAAGGCAGAGAAAAGGGCAAAACAACTGCAAAAACGCAGCGTTTGCAGATGATTGGTCAATGTTGCAGTCGGTGTTCAGGAAAGGAAGGGACTTAGGTGTTGAGGTAGAACAGTCCAGACCTAAAACAGGAGATTCTGTCCTCGGTCCAGACAGGAACAGGATTCAGCTGCTCAGGCGTCTAGATGCTGCTCGCATGTTTTGCTGATCAAACACTGAATTCAAGAAAGGTTTCCTTCTTTTAAAGGGTTCATTAGCAAACACATGAAACAGACACACCGTTAAATGACTAACTAAAAGGTGTGAACAGACAAAAATATGGTGTGTAACCTAAAGAAGTTTGTCCTGTTTGGCGTCAGGCGGTTTGCTGTACCGACCACGAGCACTGCTGTCCTCAGAGCTACACCTGCAACATGCAGACGGGAACCTGCGAGAAGAAGGCCGGCCAAGGCCTCCCTCTGAGCCGGGTGGTGCCGGCCCAGCCCCAGGACGCCCACGATGTACCATGTGACGGGACGGGGGAGTTTAAGTGCCCCAAGCAAAATACCTGCTGTCGGATCTCAGCCACGGCGTGGGGCTGCTGCCCCTCCCCTGGGGTAGGTTCAGTAGACGAGGGGCTTTCCACACATTTGGAAATGCAAACCTCAAATGCAATGTTGATCTAAGGACTTAATTTTTGCCTTTCATGTACTTGAACCTCAGTTTGTATATGTTGGTATTTTTTATGAATCGCTAAAACAAGAGGAGCTGGAAGAAACCCAGCTGGTCAGTATTCAGTTTCATCAAACCTCTAAACGTCTGATCTCCTTCCAGCTCATCACATGATCAAATCCCGCTCATTACTTATTGATCTGCGTTAGATTCCACTGATTATTGCATGAAGTTGGTCTTTTTGTTTAACAGGATTCCTGACGGCTTTAGGGAGCTGCCACTAGCTGCGTTTTCAAATTCCAGAATTGTCCAAAAAACACAGTTTTACAAATACATTGTTTCCATTCAATCAAATTAATGTGAATAAACACAAACCGACGAACGCGATAAATCGTTCAAAAACATGCGACGGATGTGACCAATACTTTGATTGACAGCTGATACATTCACATTCTGCCACGGCGCTAGCGCTCATCATCATCTATCAAGGGAGACGCCGGCATCTTCTCCAGAGCGTGGAGCGGCGAGCTCCTTACACGTGGGAGGGGCTACGAATGAAGCCATCTTGGGAAATGGTGGTTGTTGGTTCTACAGAGGAGCTGTGGATCCAACAGTTCCACAGACCATGGAAAGACGGCTATTGACGCCGTCCAAAACACCAATATGGCCTGTGGGGGGGGTCACTGACAGGTTTTTCCTGCATGTGTAAGCGAGACGCGCTGCAGGCTAGCAGAGCGGGTCTCTGCTGAGAAGATCTAGATGAGATCTTTAGGACGTGAGGAGGATCTGTAGAAGAAGGATAAAACCCTCACCTTTGGTTCTACCCGTATCATCAGTGTTTTCCCTGGGTTTGTTCTTGCAGGCTGTGTGCTGCATGGACTCCAAACACTGCTGCCCAGCTGGATACTCGTGTGACCTGAAGGCGGGAGGCTGCACTCTGGAGCCCCGGCTCAGCTGGGACTCCTTGATTGGGGGCAAGAGGACAGACTTTGTCCCTCAGGGACTCTAACCGTCACTTTTCCATCCTCCTGTACTTGTGAAGGGACGTCCTCCCTAAAGTCTGTCCTCAGAGAGGCAGTCATGATGGCAGACACTGAACGTTTTTAGTTTCATTTGAACTCTCCTCAGGAGCCCACGCGTCTTCTTAGCATGATTTTAAAACTACTTTTCGTCCTAGAGATTTTTGCGTGTTTTAGGGGCCGTCCCAGTCTGATTGACAGGTTGAAGGTCCACATCTGGAACCCTCCTCCATCATTTCTGTGAGGTCAGAGGCCAACATGAATGTACTCTGATGCCTGATGGGAGCCACACTTCCCCCTGTGTGGCTTCAGGCCGCCATTGCTCCTCTGAACAGACTCTAAAGATATTTGGACTTCACCTTGTTTCATGTAGACAATGAATACATTTCAGAAAGTGCGGAAGCATTTGAAGAGCTTCTCGTCTCATTTCTAATCTGCGTCTCCGGGTAATGTTTGTGTTTTTGGAGGATTTTTTATTTTATATTATGTTTTAGAAAGAGGACAGCTGTGTAGTCCAGTTCTGTTTTCTTCCCCTTTTAACGTCTTTTTGCTGAACGCAGAGGAAGACCGACCGAATCCAGACAACGTGTGCCTTCTTTAGGTTGACGGGTTCTTTGCATCCAAAGTGTTGCTATTTTCTTATGTTACATTCTCTGTTTCTATAGGTAATAAAAACAAATGAGGTCATTTAGCAGAACCTTGATAACAGCATTTTTGTCTGTTTTGTCCTGAGTTGTCAGATGATTGGTGAAAACAGAAAAGCTTTTATAGTCTGTGACTTTTTGTCCCCTTGATGTTTGAAAAAGGCTTAAATAAAACCTTTGAAAAAGTTCTTTGGTCTGTTCTTAACAGCAGCTGACCTCCACACCACCTCCTCTCCTCCCTCCTGGCACCTCCTGGATCCTCACATCACATGACAAATCCATTCTTGGATTGCAAAAATCAAACTGGTGCAAGAAAATGTTCCCTGTAGGAAAAACAAACATTGAAGTATAGAGTTTTCATGAAATCTTTGAATAAAACAAATGTATGTAATGTAAAACCAAAGAACTAAGACTACAGCAAAGACGGAGGGGGGAGGATGAGGGACACCTGACATTTTAGTCTGTTTCCTTCACTGCAAAGGTTTCGACTTCTGTTCTTCCGCCGTAAACGGAGAAGTGCTGCTTCCAGAAATACATTTATTTTGATGAATTCTTTTGTCTGAGGCATTTGTTTCTGCAGGGATGAAAGCAAACTGAGGAGAAAATACTCGTTCTCAGCAGGGGCGGACTTGCCGTCATGCAAAGATACGTTATGCCTGGGCCCCCCCCCAACACTTTGAGGGCCCCTAGAGTGGTTTCCATGCCCATTTTAATTAACTCTGACATTAAAAAAATAAATTAAAAAATCGCTAAATGGCATAAAACCGCTCGTGAAAATAGTTTGTCCTCCCCTGCTCCTCTGCAGCAATGGACTATTCCATCCTGATGCAGTGAGAATATGAAGCGTAGTTTTCCACAGAGAAAGTGGTCTTTATCATTATGCTGTTGATGCAGTAAAACAGTGGTCCCCAACCACCGGGCCGCGGGACACTTGGCAACGGGACGCACAGAAAGAAAAAATAATTTCCATTTTGTTTTTTTTCACCGAAAAAAAACAAAGTTTTATTTTGAAAAGTGACCGGATTCTCTCTGTTACATCCGTCACACTTAACGCACGTCAAAGTCGCAACACCAAACAAACTTATCTTGAAGGGATGTTTAAACATTACCATAGCAACCAAAGTGTGTCGCATTGGGTTGGGGTAGAAACGATGTTGCTCATGTGATGTTCTGTTGTTGGTGTGACGTTACGGGGACACCGCTAATAAAGTTGCACATGATTAAACAGTGGATTTACGTTCATTATTATTACTAAAGAGAAAATACCACCCCCAGTCTGCGGTAAACGTGCCTTGCGTTGCACCTTAATCCCCTACACCCCACCCCAACCGGTCCGCGGTAAACGTGTCTTGCTTGGCACCGGTCCGCAGTGACAAAAAGGTTGGGGACCACTGCAGTAAAAGACTAAAACATTTCACCCAAAATTCTATTGTACGTTAGAACAAAACATAATGTATATAAAATACATTTGTTTAACATTTAAGCCCTTCATGTTGCTAATTTGCAGTGTGCCAAATAACCAATTACTGCACTTAATTTAACTTCATTTTGAATGGAAAAACGTTCAAGAATATTTTTTAATTTAATTGAAAGTAAGTCCAGGTGCTACAGGGTTAAGCGCTATTCAGCAGACGTTTCAGCCTAGGAGAAGAACCTGTTAAGAATCATAAATACATACAGAAAGCCCCCTGTTACTGTTGGCCTGGGGCCCCCAAACTGCCAGGTCCGCCACTGGACCACAGAGCAGGGAGTGTTTGGCCTTTTGTTTTTTCAATCAGCCACTTTGACTTTAATTCTATTTTCCTTCTTTCTTTGAATTCTTCAGAATAATCTTTTTTACCCGCCCTCTCTAATTTGATCCAGACATTTTTAACATGTTGTAACTGGATTAGAATGAATGAAATATCCACATTTTTTTCAATGTTGTAAGTATCATTAAAAAAAGAATAGCAAAAGATGAGATATTCTCACTATAAAGCTAAGAAAATTGGCAAAACTTTTCCCACTGAAAGAGTTTCATGGTAGCAGCCATTTTGAAATGAGCAGGAAAAGCTCCTTTACTGCCCCTAGTGGAACAACAATGAACTACAGGGCAGATAGCATGGACCAAGTCATCTAGAATGGGGTTTGGGTCAGGTTTTAACCATGGCGAAGGGGACAGGGATCTCAGAAGGCTTGTTAAATAAGGTATTAATGGGGATTTAGGGTTAAGGGAACTCCAGAAAAACCTATTGAAGAAACTTGGAACAGCAGAGTTTGTTTTTGGTTGGTGTTTCCAGCCTCCACTGGCTGAGTCCAGCAGACATTTCTTGGGTTCATCCTCTCAAAGAGAAGTGAAGGAACTGAGAGAGCTCGCTGAAGATTTTCAGCTCTAAGTTTAGCTGGCCTGACCCCCCAACAGCAGAGAACCGGTGACGTGTGACGGACGCTGAGCTGGTCCACCGCTGATCCCACTGAGGTGTTGCCGGGGAGATGGACCTCCACCCACAACACACACTGAAGACAAACGCACAAACACACAGCGGACACACTCCCTCCTCTGGTATTGTGCTAATTCCTGCAGGAATGTGTGGAGTCCAGGCCTCTGTGGTCCAAGCAGATGTGTTGCTGGGAGGAAGAGTAGTTGAAGGATCTGATGTCATGACTGCTTCTCCTTTTTATTAAGCTTTACAGTCCCGCTACAACTCTCTTCCCTTATTCTTCTTTAATGATAATTATTCCACAAAATCTAGGACATAGTTTCTGTAGAGCAGCAGGAGTTTCTTAGAAATTCACCTCTGAGTTGTAGAGCGAACACAACAACATTTTGTCATTGGCTCCTGATTCACAGAGATTTGAATGAAGAAATACTCAGAAAGGCAGTTATAATGAAAGGTCTTCCAAACAAATCTGGTCATTTTAAAACCCCAAACTGTGATGCAAACTGTAAATATTAACGAGAAATTGATTCAGAAATAATAAAATAATATATATTACCTAAGTAATTATTATCATGTTTTAATTGGGCTCAAAGATAAGAACAAAAAAGGGAAACAAATTCGAGAGACTTTTACATAAGATTACATATGAAATGGATAAACAAAAATCAATACAAACTTTGCTATAAGCTTAAATTAAACCCACAGGGTCACACTGGTCCACAGAATTTTTGTTCTCAGTTTTTCTTTGGTAATTTTATTTTTTTATTGTAGTCCTTTATTGTTTTGGCTGCTGTTGGGCTGTGCGGCTTCCTGCCACAGTCCAGAAAACACGCTCATAGGTCAATCATGATTCTAAATTAGGTGTGAAATGTGTGTGTCTAGTTGTGGCAGTTCTCTCATGGCCAGACTGCCAACCTGTCTGGGGTGAACCCCTCCCCTTTTCCCAGCAGTAGCATAGATAGGCTCCAGCAACCCCAAGATCCCAGAAGGAATCCAGCAGGTTTGGGAGATGGATGGAAGTGTCTGCACTCCATTTACCACCAATGTTACACTAAAACATGGAATACACCAAATAAACCAAGACTGTGTTGATCACTCTGTGTAATAGGATATAGGATAGGATAGACAACTTTATTTATCCCTTTGGGACATTGACATCTCCATCGCATACAGCACTATTAAACTATTAGACATCCCTTATTGCACTCAATAAAGGAAACCTAAGACTGTTCATGACCATGTGTACTCATTATTATTTTGAACAGTAACAAGTAATTTATGCTGCACTGTGGTGCAGTGGTTAGCCCTCTAGCCTCACAGCAAGAAGACCCCCGGTTCAAGTCCCGGCTGGGGGACCTGAACAGAACACCAATGGGGGATCTTTCTGTGTGGAGTTTGCATGTTCTCCCCGCATGCGTGCTCCGAGGACTCCGGCTTCCTCACACACATGGTCCAAAAACATGGTTCATAGGTTGATTGGCAACTGTAAATTGTCCATAGATTGTGAGTGTGTGTGATTGTGTCCTCATGATAGACTGACTTAATTCGTCCAGGACGCCTTGTGCCAAACAGGATGACAGGACAGCACTGTGTAAACCAGCACACATTGAATGCCCTTCTGTTAATAGATAGATTCATGTACGCACCAGTCATGCATGGATTTCTAGACATAAAGTCTTATTTGTCCTGCAAGTATTTTTTCTATCTGTTCAAAGTCCTGAAAACCTTTTTTAAGTTGACGTTTTGGCTGCTGGTTTCAGCGCCCGGATGCCGCTCATGAACAAACAGGCGCTAGCTGTGAACCGAGTGTGCTCTGAGGATTGTGGTGAGGTCAGCCAGGTGGTGACAGAGGACATCTGCAGAATGCCTCACGGAGGGTGGGGGCCCGATGGGGGCGGGTTGGAGTGCCAGAGGTACAAGAGCTCCTCCGTCACGCTCATGGGTGCCAATGAGCAGGGCCTGCGGGGGCCGAAAGCCGGTGTCTTCTGAGGCTGACATGGACGTGTCAGAGGAGCCGACGGAGACGGAGCCGGGCGACTCTCCTTCATCTGGAGCTCCAGGTTTCAGGCGCGGAAACTCCCAGCAGTTTCTGTCCCTCTGAGGTACCGTCCCACCTGCTGAGCTTGGCTTTCTGAATTTGCTGCCTGATTTCGTCCTGTGCCTCCAACACTGGTGATGGCCCAAACTAACCAGCACTTGTCTGGTGTTGAAATTCTGAGGAATAAGAAGACCTGCCTGTGTCACTCCACTTTCATGGGGCCTCCAGGGCCTGAGCTGCCCTCATGGGGGTGGGGGACCTCTCTGTTTTGATCTTCATGTGTTTGCTGTCAGCGTGGAGCGGGCTGAGGAACTCTGACAGCGATCGGCCTGAGGGAAAGGTTAGCATGCAGCCGCCCCTGGCGCTGCAGCTCCACGAGCTATTTATAATTCACCTTCTGCTCAAGTAGCCACGTCTGTTCAGTCAACCCCCCCAGCACAGCAGATAGCAGCAGCAGCACATTGGAGGGCATCTCCACCGATGAGACGAGGAGAGCCGTGTCTGATGTGATGGGACGACTCAGCTATGGTGAACCAAGACAGATTTTTTTCTTTATTCCTTGTGCTATCCTATGGGGTCCAGATGACCCCACCCTTACAGTGACGTGTTGTGACAAAGGTGGAGAGGATTTCATGTAATCCATGGACACCAGTGAAGATCACAAATCATTGAAGAAAAATGGCTGTGGGGTCATCTGCACCCCACCTCAGACAGCACAAGGGTTAAGCTGCTGTTCTACGTTTTTGTTCACGGTTATATTGGGGGAGCGGAGGGAGGAATCTGGTGAGGGAGGGGTACCACCTTAAGATAGTCCCAGGTGCTTTGGCATAACTCATTTTCATATTTTATGACTATTTATTTTGCTTTTATGTAAAGCGCTTTGGGTTTTCACTTGAAATGAAAGGTGCTATACAAATAAATAAACTTTGAGTTTGAAAGCTTGCTCATAAAACACACAGCAGCAGGGATTTACAGACTTCAAACTGACTCTGAAAGTAGTTGTAGCTGTTGGATTATCATGTCTTATTAATGGTTTTTACAGCCATGTCTTTTATTTCTTTTGAGCAACAGAGTCATTGTAGTCTGTGTCGATCGTCTTTGAGGGTGAGGACATCATACCGCATATCGGCCAGCAGCACTGACTTGTTAACTGAGGAGACAGTAAAGCAGGGAGGTGGGAAAACAGCAGCATCCGATTAGAGATTCAGTGGCTCCTTTGTCGGATCATTTTAGGAAAAGCTCAGCAGATCTTGGAGGGTTTTCCTTCGATCGTGTTTCTCTGCACTAAAATCTTTCCCAACATCAAATCTCTGCCGTCTTTATGGTTATTGAACCTTCGTAAAGGAATGTTAAAGCCATGACTGTGAGTTTTAGCTCACTGGTTTCTTCTCTTTCATGGTTGTAACATCTGCAATCCAGCAGCTTTGGAGCGACCTGCAGAAGAAACGCTCATCTGGTGCAGAACTGGGCTGAAACCGGAAAACATTTTCTACCATCTTAACCTACAGATCTTTTCTTTTTGTTGATCCGACTTAGAAGATAAAGCTGCATGTCGTGGCAGGGGCACCCATATTTTTGCATATCTATGACATAACCTGTGTCCGATTTGCCACCCTAACCCAGAGATAGTGCCCTATATAATAATAATACTAAACTTTATTTGTACGACACCTTTCAAGATAAGAATGCCAAAGTGCTTCACAGAAAAACAGAATATAAAAATACTTGGGAGTGGATGGCTGCACGAGGTCTTTTATGTAGACCGGTGCTTGGCTGTTAAGATATATAGAGCGTTCTCCATTTCCTAGTGCTCTCCGAATCTAGAATTCCAAAATCCAGAGCCCTAGAAATTTCCCAGAAGTCCCTGCGAGAAACCAGTGTGCAGCGACGCTCACTAGATAGTAAATTTAAATTTTAAAAATAGTTTTTTGCATCAACCATCAACGCTTATCTGCAGAAGACATGGACTCATATATTATCGTAATTCAAAACGCTCATATTAATTCGATTTTAACTTTGTGGAATCGATGACGTCATATTGTCAGGAACTGGTGTCGGAGGACCCAAAATGCAGGAGACCAGGATTGGTGACAGGAAATAAAACAATTAGCAAACTGAAACATGACAAAACTATGAGGGGGAAACAAACTAGACACAACAGAGCAGATGACCTGACAAGGAAGAACAGAAACCGAGACAATTAAATAGGCTGAGGGTCATTAACTGAACTGAAGACAGCTGTGGATCATGAACCTGAAACTGGTGTGTCTGACAAGAAGGAAACCAAAAACATGACAAAGAAAACCAAACCACTGAATCCTTACACATATATGCCGTTAAAAAAAGAAAGTAGTGAGGTTGGTGTCTGAATTGCTTTTAAAATCCAGGGCACTACATAGTGCTGCTATATAGTCTTTTAGTAGTTAGGGGTTGGAGGGGGGGGTCTGGACAGATTGATATAAAAAGCACATTGCAGTGCCACAAAATTCAATGGTCAAACCATGTTCAGTTGGAATGTTTGGGGCTCACAATCTCCCTTTCACCACAAATGTCATTTATCCTTGTTGTTATCTACAGACCTCCATCTGCAGATAACAGATTTTATGAACACTTTGAGAAGTTGTTAAAGAAAGCAACTGTGACAGCAAGAAATTATTATCATGGGTGATTTCAACATTGACTGGGAGGATAAATCAAGGAAAAAACTCAAGCAAATCACTGACAGGTTTAATTTAACACAAGTCATCCGTGGCCCAACAAGAATAAATAAATCTACCATGACGCAAATTGATCTCATATTTACCAACAGACCAGAAAGAATTGCAAAATCATTTAACATGTTAACCGCCGATCAGACCACAATTTAACTCTCCTCCTCTCTAGAAAACTCACTAAAAGCGCTTCCATTCTTTGTAGTTGGAGTCAAAGAAATTATTACAATACCTAAAAATAAATATCAAAACTTTGTAGATGAAGCCAATCAAATTCAGTGGGACAACATTTTACCATCAGTTGACACTGAAAATGATGGCAAACTATTCCTTAAAACACTTGAGAGAACAATTACTGAATCTGGCTACTAAAAATCAAGCAGGAAACCATACAAAACACTGTTCCATGGATGAACTCTGACATCATAAAACCCATATGAAAGAACGAGACCAAGCCTTAAAAAAAGCAAATAAAACTAAATCAACCCATGACAGAGGTCTTTTTGCCATACTGAGAAATAAGGTGGTAAGATCATTAAGGAAAGCAAAAGCAGATTTCTTCCTCACAATAATTGAAAAATTACATGGAAACTCTAAAATAATATGGAACCAGATAAGAAAAATGACAGGTGATCGCCCCAAAGAACAAAACATTCTAGAAATTAAAAATAAAAGAGACAACTAACAAAACAATGCTCGTTACAGAGGCCTTTAACTCATTATTTCATTGATTCTGTGGCCAACATAACAGCTGTTTCACACCTGTGGAAACCTACAATCTTTCAATAGACGTAATCCAACCGACATTTACTTTCACAAACATCACAGAACTGATGTAAATACAGACTATCAATTTATCTTTAAACTATCCAGATAAAGACATTTTTAGCTTGGACACAGTGATGCTCAAGGACCTCTGTTCATCACTGACACGCCCCATTACCAAAATTATCAATCTATCCCTCTCACAAAAAACATTCCCGAGCACTTGGAAACCAGCCATTGTCTCTCCCATTTTTAAGAGTGGAGACCTTCATTCCATGTCCACCCTACAGACCCATTAGCATTCTTCCACAGTGCTGCACTGCAGAAAACTGGTGAAGCAAACAAATTATAAACCACCTCTATTAATTACACTCTATTCTTCCATCCTATGCAGTTTGACTTTAGAGCCATTTACTCCATGGAGACCGCTACCTGCTTTTTCACTGAAAATATCAGGATTTTGCCTGACCGAGGGGGGGGTTGTTGGTGCTCTTTTCCTGATCTCAAGACGGCTTTTGACACTGTTAATCACAAAATCTTACCGCAAAAATTATGGCAATTTTAACTTTTCTTCTGATGCACTGCAAATGGATTGACTTCATACCTCACTGACCGCCCCAACTTGTCAAAGTCCAGTCATTAAATCTGCAGCTTCCTCAGTCTGCCAACTGGCATTCACATGATCAATTTTTGGGAGCTTTGCTATTTTCATTGTACATTAATGACCTTCCATCCAAATGTCCTTGATGTTTCTGTGCATGTATGCTGGATGACATCAGAATATATGCTCATGGTAATTCCTCTCAGGTGTCTGAGAAGCTCACCAATGCCATGGTTAACATCACAGCTTGGTTGAAATATTCTTGTTTGCAGCTAAACACATCTAAAACTGTTGCAATGTTTTTCACCAAGTCCAATAATAATCTCACTGCTGAACCAGATGTTTTTGTTTCAGGAGAAAGGCTGCAGATTGTATCAGAATACAAATATCTGGGTGTCATAATGGATTCAAAGCTGTCTTTCAAATCACACATCAAAAGAGTCTGCAACAGAATCAAATTCAACCTGAGTAATTTTAGACACATTCGCCACCAGATGTCCACACAGTCAGCAAAAATGTACATGCACTCTATGATCTTCTCTCATATCACCTACTGTTTGCCTGTTCAATACATATTGGAATACATATTTAAAACCGTCCAAACATTATACAAACAAACTAATGTTAAAACCTTTGATAAAAACCCAACATATTTTACCATTGTACAATATTACAAAAATATGGTTTGTTTGAGTTGGGACAACATGGTCAAATTTTCAAATCTCTGTCTCATGTACAAAATCCTTCATGGCTTATCATCCCCTCCTCTTTATTCATTGTGCTATCCTATGGGGTCCAGATGACCCCACCCTTACAGATACGTGTTGTGACAAAGGTGGAGAGGATTTCATGTAATCCATGGACACCAGTGAAGATCACAAATCATTGAAGAAAAATGGTTGTGGGGTCCAGATGACCTCACTCCCAACGTTAACGTGCCTCCAAGGCACGTTAATTTCATAAATGAAATTTCCCCATTGTGGGATCAAAAAAGTCATCTATCTATCTATCTATCTATCTATCTATCTATCTATCTATCTATCTATCTATCTATCTATCTATCTATCTATCTATCTATCTATCTATCTCTTCACCAGTTTATTAACATCCGGACAGCAGATCACAGCAGAACTCGGACTGCAGTCAGAGGAGACTGCATCATTCCCTTCAGAAAAAGCGTTTTTGGTTAGAGCTGCTACTGAGTGGAACTTCACACCTGTTACTGTCAGAAATCAAAACACATATCATTTATTCAAGACACAATTAAAGAAATGGCTCATTGACAATCAGAGCTGTCAACACTGAGTACATTTCCTCTCACTGATCACCGCTACTGTCATGTCTTTTATGTCCACCTATGTTCTTACATTTTTCTGATTTTGGATTGTTTTATAACTAATTTGATTTTAGGTTAACTGCTTATTTTATTGAATGCATTGTTTAATATATATATGTAATGTTGTGTAAATATGTAATTTTACTTTGATCTTTTAGGGTGATTTTTAACATCTTCCCAGGGACTGCAGATGAAAAATAGCCCTTTGGCTAACTCTGGCATATTGACAGAAATGTTTATTAATATGCGCTGTCCCCCCTATTCAAATAAATAATTAATGATATTTCTAACCACAATGGTCCCTCAATCTTGCAGACCATCAGCAGTGTGATGGAAGTGTCCACGTTTGATCCGTACCCTTCTGTTTGACAGGTTGACGATGTTCTGCGACACAGAAGTGGAACTTCCACAGATGTCCCACACGTCCCATGTTCTCGTGACGGACGGGTCGGAGCTCTCATGTCTGGGTAAAGAAGGGGTCGCCCGCAGGTGTAAGGAGAAAGAGGAGCCCCTGGGTCAAGCCTGCACCCCCCGTTTGAGCCTTGTGATGCAGCGCGGCACTGCGAGGCACGTGGTTCCAGAAGGGTTCCACCAGGATCCCTGCGTGTCCATAGTTGTACAAGCAGAACGTAAGACCATAACCCTGAGAGTTCTTTGCATTTGGCTTGATCATTTTAATCCAGTCGTTCTCTGATAAACGTCTCACGAAGCTGAGACACGCCCCAGAACCGGTGTGGCACCACATTTGGTTTGTGATCCCATGATGTGACTGATTGCATCATGGAGCATTCTGGTGGCCCGATCCGTTTTGCTTGTTTTTTTATTTCCAGGAGAAGACTTCCAGGAGTTCAGCCCCTCCAACACCCGCTGCTCCTTCTCTCAATCGCGCCTCCTCTCTCCAAAGCCCAGGTGGGTTTAACCAGCTGGTCAAACGTGGGAGGTGTTCCACTTTGTCCCAGAGAGGATTTCATCCAGAAAACCGTAAACATAATATACATTTTTAGAGATAATAAATGTGTTTTTATGTACAGGCATAAACATAGATTATCATCTGTTGTCCGTATGGAGCCACAATGATTTCAATAATGAGAATGAGTGGTCCTCATGAAATACCCATATTCCTCATTTCCACGCCTGAAAAATCAATCCTTGTTATTGAGGAAGAGAACATCCCCCACAATGCATCTGGGTTCAGTCAGACCTGCAGATTCCAGTTCAGCTTCAGAGATCCACTCGATCCACTGATGATCCATCATGAGTGATCAAACCTCTGAAGGACTTTCAGAGGTTTGACAAGACAAGAAGGAACATTAAATCTACGACGTTCATTCAAGCTTCTGTTCAAAATCCAACAATCAATCACTGAAATGAAGAATTTCACAAAGGCTTCCAGAAAAAAGTGCATGAAGTCAATGTTTGTAGTCTTTGTTTGTCTTTTTACTTCATTGGATGAAGAAAAGTTCAGAGAAACACGAGAGAACTTTGCTGCATTTTGAAATTTGACAAGTTTGTTTTTTGATGGCTGGACGAGTTTCAGCACAACAGCTGATCTTTTGACCAGCTGAATGAATATTAGTGCAACATTTGTGTTTTCACTGTTCCTGCCTCCATGTTAGATTTCTGTTTTTAACCACAAAACTCTTTAGGACGTCCTTCCTTCCGTCATTCTCCTTCTTCTCATTTTGCCTCCAAAAGGTTCCTTCTAGAAAAGGATTGTAGGAATTTTTCTTGGATGTCATCAACTGTTGGCTGTGTTAACCCCCCCCCCCCCCCCCCTTCATGTTTGTTTCACATGATTGCAGATCGTGGAATGAAGTCTTCACCAACAGCACAGACGAGGAGGACTCTGGTGAGACCTCCGAAGCCCCCCCTCCTCAGAGGAGACAGTGCAGGAGGACAAGAAACAGACGGAGGAGACAGGAGGAAGGGGAGGAGCCTCCCATCATCAGGGGTCTGTGGGTGCAGGAGATTGACTGGCTGAAAGCCACGTCAGCTGCTGGAGTCATCCCACCGCCTCCTCAGTTTACTGACCCGCCCCCGTGCTGCCATGGCTACCCGCCGGGCACATTTGGAGGCTGTGTCTGTGGGACAGAGGAGGCGGCACAGAGGAAGTCCGTCCACGCAGACGGCAGTGATAACAGAGGAGGCTCAGACTCTGACTGGGGGTCCATAAACTCCCATGAGAGCCAGTCAGACTCTTCTTGTGTGGATGAAGGGGATGATCTCGGGGAGGGTCCTTGTCTCGAACTCGTGCATGTGTCTGGATTTGAACCCTCGCCTCATGCAGGCTGGGACTCTGACTCCACAGAGTGGGTGCCGAGTCCCCTGGGAACGCCAGCCTCCAGCAGTGTCCACAGCAGCGTGGACTCATCCCAGAGCGCCGTCCAGGACGACCCCGGGGACGGCGTGCTGGCTGAGCTGAGAGGCAAAGTGAGGCACATTTCAAAGTTCATCGTCTCTGCTTTCCTCAGAGCTTCCATGAAACACATTCTGAATGACTGGAAGACCTCAGCGTTCGCCAACCAAGGCCTCCTATTTCACAGAGTAAGACGTTTTAATGTTTATCTTCTCTTCTGCAATTTCACCTAAACAACAATGAAGCTGGAATCACGTGCGACAAACCGTGAGAAGAACAAGAAATGCAATTTCACATTGCCCCGCCCACTTTAGAGCCAGGTCTCCTTTGATGAACAGATAGGACTTGAACGCATGGCATGACAAATGAAGGACAGATCACTGGTCCAGTGAAAGTGGGATTCAACGGAGAGTCAAAACCTTTACAGCTACTGTAAACAATAAACTGCATCCACTGCTCTCTAGTATAAAAACCCTTTAAGAAGCACAAACTTTCCTGCTGTTCTTAAACGCACATCTAAGAAATCTGAAGAAATCTTCTGGTCTTAAACCTTGGAAGCAGAGACTCAGCAGAGACACTCATGAATGCTGAGACGGCTGCCCAAAACTGTGTGCTGTGTCGCCCCCTTGTGGCCGTCCTGGCCCATCACAGTCTTAAGATGTCATGTCAGCAAAAATTCTTGATAAAGAAATTGTTTTGTTTTGTAAATAAATGTTTAACATTTTGGAAATACAGTGATTCGAGTACATGTAATAATCATTGCAGGAAAAAGAAAATGCAACATTCATGGTGACGCACATTAAATGAGCTTTTTTATTCTGGACATAAATAGTGATAAAACTGAATAATTACAGCTCTGAATATGTTTACTTTTGATATTAAAACATTCAGATACTGTCTACAATTTGACACGCTTTGTTTACAGCTCATTGTTTATTACTGTCTAACTTTTAAATTCGGCGTCAGTCACAGGAGGCTTTTAAAACTGAAAGGCACCACAAAAAGTCCTTTTGTGCTGTTTCAATCCTTAAAAAACACATAACGACATTAATTAGAGCCCCAAATCTCTTGTTTTTGTGTAACCCTGAAGAGGAAAAGTTCACAGTTAGGAAAACAGACTTTTTCTAAAATAAATCAGAGGATTTGGATCTGACATTGATTGTTCTGCAGCTCCTGCGGCCCAGCAGTTGTCAGTACCGGGAGTGTGAGGAGTACTCTGTCCTTCATCACATCCAGAACGGCTCCTACGGGGATGTGTTCTGCATTCGGGATAAAAGCACCGGATTCCAATGTGCTGCCAAACGGGTGAGCTGCTGAACCCACGTCCGCCGCTCCTGGTGGCTCGGTCTAACTGTGCTCTCCCCTCAGATTCCACTGAGTCATTTCCACAGTGGGGAGGTGAGCTCGTGGAGCGCCCTGAACTCCCCCCGGGTTGTGGAGCTGTTTGGGGTGGTGATGGAAGGCCCAAACGTTGTGCTGTTCATGGAGCTGAAGCAAGGTCGCTTCTTTAAAGTGCGACTGAAAAACCTGGAGAAGAATGAAATCATAGAAGTTCTATTTTTTGTGTGGTAATTGTTTATAGCTTGCTTGGGCCAGCTTTTAAGGCAGACGACCTGCCTCCCGGAGGATCTGGCCCTGCATTACCTTCATCAGACCCTGGAGGCGCTGGAGCACCTGCACAACAGGAAAGTGCTTCACCTGGATGTGAAAGGTGTGTTGTTTGCTGAGTCGATGTCAGGTTGGTCCTTTTTAGCATCTCTGTATCCCAGGATGATGCACCGAAACTAAATTCTGTGCTTTAAAAAGCTTTAAAGGTTTTTATTGACAACATTCTAAAACCTCTGAAACACGCAGGCCTTGGAGTATCCAGTAAGTTTTCTCTAGTAAGAGTATTTACTTTAAATTGATAGGTAGAAAATATATCATAACCTTTTTAACATTGAATGTACCGCTACATTGGATCATCTGAAAGAAGCCTGGAGTTTGGACTTGAGAACAACAATTAAGGAAGAACAGTGGATAAAAGCTCAGCAACGGGTTCACTCCTCATCAGTGTGCAGCAGACGTGGTTTAATCCAGTTCAAAATCCTACACAGACTGCACTTGTCCAGGAAAAAATGATCAAGAATGTTCTCAGGAGTGGATCCGCCATGTGAACGTTGTGGACACGCTTCTGCCTCGCTGTCCCACACATTCTGGGACTGCAACAAAATCATTCCTTATTGGACAAAAATATTTGAAATATTGTCTCTAAATATTTAAGGTCAAGTTTCCATTGGACCCTATAAAAGGATTATTTGGAGTGCCAACTACTGGAATTTGCTTAAACAGTAAACAAAAAAATGTCTTTAATTATGTAACCCTATTAGCTAGACGTCTAATCCTACTTAATTGGAAAAGCAAATGTCTCCCAACATATCTTCATTTGGTAAGAAACATAAAGCAATACTTAAATTTAGAAAAGATTACATTTTCATCGAGACAGCAAGAAAACCTTTTTTATGAAACATGGCAACCATTTATTGATTATTTCAACAGAATATAGACAAGTCAACCTCTATTTAAACACGTAATAGTAAAATAGCAGGGTAATTTTCTTTTTCTCACTATCTTCTTATGTTTTATTTATTTGTTGACCTTTTTTGATGTTGTTGTTTTGATATTGTACTGTATTGTTTGATAAAAAAAATAATAGTAAATAAATAAATAAAATGATAGTTAGATGTAAAAAGAACTCATTAAAATAATACAGTAATAAATAGATAAGTGGTGAGAAAGCAGGACTGAGCAACTGAACACCTGTGCGTTACGTGTGAATTCTGGCTATTTTAATCCAATTTCCAATCCTCTTCACATAACAGGACTTTGTCTTTGTTTACAGTCTAATTCCACTCATGTGTTCATGATCTCAGGGAAGCTTGATGGTCATTTTGGTTCATTTTCTGTTGCTGATAATTTCACGTTGCATCGATCTGTGGGAGTGGGGGGGGGGCAGTGATGGGGAGGAGACTAGACAGGTATGGGGGGGGGGCATGGCTGTGATAATCTCTGAATTTGACAGGAAGCTCATGACGCTGCTGGTGACATGGGGGGAGGAGTGGGGGGGGGTGTCTGGACCTGTTAAGGCTTGTAGAGAGATTTTTGTGAAAGTCCCAAGAGGCCGAATTTGCTGTAGTCAAGCGGCTTGGTGACGAGGCTGGACCAGGATAGAGGGGCTATGAGGGGGGGGGGGGGTGCAGAAGGGGCGGGATCAATGGATGTTGTGCAGGTGGAAATGGTCAGACCAGATGATATAGCTGATGTGGTTATGAATGATGGTGTAAATCCAGGATGACACCCAGACTCTTGACCAAAAATGGAAGCCTTTGTCACAAAGTGAGTCGCTGCATCCCCACTTCAAAACTGTATGTTTACATTAAAAGGGTCCAGCAACTGTTGTGCTAAATTAGACCTGCACAATATATCACTAATTTATTGTTATCCCGACATCAAGCTGTGCAATTTGCATATCGTAAAGGCCGAAAAAGACGGCGAAAATCGCAATGAATGGTTACCTGTGCTAAAAGAATCGTATGGCAGCTTGAATTATTTATGCATTTGTCCAATCGGATGGAGCCCTTTTGTCTCAGCTGTTCGTCTCCAATGCTGACGAGGGTCATTTAGAGTATCATTTTTAAACTGTTGCAGTGAAAGGGGAATTATGTTTTTGGTTGTTTTGCTATTTGTTCACATACCACAAGTTTTATCGTTATCGCAATACTGATCATTAATATCGCATATCGCAACTTTTGCTCATATTGTGCAGCCCTATGCTAAATTTAGGAAGCATTTATTATTTATTATATTTGTCTTTATTGCGTCTCGGTTATTAGCAAATTTTAAAAAAGGACTTTTCGGAAGTATGTAGTCTTTTGTTGTTGTTTGTAATATCCATTTCTTTTCCCGCCGCTACATCCCTGTCACGGTCACTGGGTTGCTGGTGTCAGAACTCTGTGACACCGGCGGGAGCAGTCTCCAGTGTACTGAAGGCACTTCATCTCCCAGAAACCCTAGCACACACTTCCTGAATGCTGCACACCTGACTCTCATTCACTCATCAACCACAGCATACTGAAGCTCTGCACTGAGCTTCATTCAGTGTGAAGTTTTGTTTGTGCCACTCTGCCTTCCTTACCGAGTGTTACATCTGGACCTGATCTTCTGTCTCCTAACCGCCTGCCCCGACCCTTGCCTGGATCCTGATTACCTGCTCTCTCCTCTGATGATCTCATGTCTGCTGTCGACTCCTGCCTGCCTGATCCTGATTTAGCTTTGTGGACTTTTAGCTGCGCTAATAAACCTCCTGCGCTTGGATCCAGCCGCCTGCTCTTGTGACTTCTGGAGCCTTTCCTGGCTGCTGATGGGTGAAGGGGGGGGGGGGTGCACACTGGTCAGGTCACCACTTTGGTACCAGGCCACACAATCACACACACAAAACTGGGGACACACACAAGAAAGTCTGTTTTGTTGTAAAGAAAGTTAGAAAAAAAACCAGGATCAACTTCTGACAGATAAGGGGAAGTCAATAGATGATGAAGAGGGTGAAAGAGCCCTGAGGCACACCTAGAGGGACTGGATCGGGATTGAACTGAGATGAGGGTTGAACCGGTCCAAAGGGATGTGGGCGATGCCGATGGTGGAGTCTGGTGAGGGAGTGTTGAAGCTGAGCATCAGAATGATCCAGAGTCTGCAGCTAGTAGGAGATCATTTCGTAACCTAGTGGTCATTTGAGGAACTGCAACATTTGCCTCTATTGTTTGATTTAAAGGAGGGGGTAAGGGGTTTGTTTTTACGGGACTAATGAAATCCAAAGACGCATGTGAAATGTAAAACCAAAATCACAAGGGGGGGGGGCTCTCTCCACCTCAGAGCTTTCACTTAAAAGGAATCTGTCAATAGAAACAAGTCCCTTCAGATCCTCTTCCCATGGAGCAGAGTCTGTAGGCTCGTCCTCTTAAGAAATCAAACTACTCTTTCAGAGATTGAGGCTTCGTCTCCCTGCTTCTCAGTCGACACTTTGATCTTTGATGAGACACCAAATACAAACTGTCTGACTGAATCCTGTGTGTTGATTTTATTCCAGCTGACAATGTGCTGCTGTCTGCAGACTGCAGAGACACATTCCTCTGCGACTTTGGCCTCTCAGAGACGTTGGAGGGCAGTGGGTGGAGCTCCAAGGCCGTCATGGGTGAGAAGATCCTGAAATTCCCTTTTTTAAAACATTTTTTTTTTCAACAAAACTGCAAACCAAACCCCTGAGACTTGTGCTCATGCTGGAAAACACAGTGGTTTAAGGGAAGTCATGACGTCATTTCTGTCACTTAATTAAACTTTTAATCACTGCACTCATTCAAACAACATTGAATAAACCAATAAATGTAGTCGGTGAATCTAACTCCAGAACCCCCCCCCCCCCCCCCAATCAAATCAATAGACTTACTTCATCTGATGAATCTCCGTTTTTACATCCAGTTGGTCAGAGTTTACCAGCATCATGAAGTAAAAGTGTGTTGCTTCATGTATTGCCTTTGATCAGCGGTGATTTTAAAAAAATTTTTTTATCAGTTCTGAGGCACAAAGATGTCTCTTCTTTTTCTTGCAGGAGCTGCCTTTCCAGGCACAGAAACCCACATGGCCCCTGAGGTGGCAGGAGGGGACCGGCTGAGCGCCAAGGCGGACGTGTGGAGCAGCTGCTGCATGCTACTGCACATGCTCAATGGATGCCAGCCCTGGATACGATGCTACTCACATCCTCTGTGTGTCCAGGTCAGAATCCCGGTCGTGTTTTTCATTTACCATCAGACAGAAGTTCACGCTTCTCTGTCTGACAGATTGTTAACGAGCCTCCTCCTCTGTGGGAGGTGCCGTCCAACTGCAACAACTTCACGGCCAAAGTCTTTAAAGCCGGACTACAGAAGGATCCAGAGAGACGAGCGTCAGCAAAGGAGCTCAGGAGGAAAACCACCAAAGCCCTCAGAGCAGGTTGATGCTTTTCCCATGCAGTTACCGTTGAGCGACTACAAAACCTTTTTACAAACGTGTCTCTAACTGCTTCTTCTGCAGTTTTGGAGACATCAGGTGATGACCTTTTCAGTCACATCACTTCTGTGGATGTTTTCTCCACAGTTGGGGGTCTGAGTCCCTCTTCCATACATGCAGCCTGTGAGAAGCTGCTCCTCTGTCAAAGGCAGGACGACAATGGCCTCAGCGTCTCATCTTCTCAGATCCCAGTCACCCAAAACAGACCCTCGTCTTCGGCGCCGCTCTGGGTGAGCCCCTGGAGGACTCTGGCGGGCGATGAGGACAGCAGCCTCTGTGGCCATGGTAGCTCAGACCAGCACTCTGAGGCAGAGACCGACTCTGTAAATGGAGAATGGGAGTCCTACCCAGATCCCCTGCAGGAAGAAAACAGAAGTGCAGCAGAATGGGACACTGGATCAGAGTCAGACATCGATATCTACATGGGAGAGGAGGAACTCCTGCAGAACAGGTGTCAGAAAACTGACCAAGACTATGAGGGAGACTGTGAGGAGGAAAGGGCCTATGAGGAGGAGGAGGAGGAAGAGGAGGAGGAGTGGGACTCTAGTGCATCAGTGGAACATCATTTTTCTCTCAGAGACCTCTTCCCTTTGCTGCAGAAAGGTCAAAAGAGATTGTGGGGATCAGAGGAAGAGCTGGAATATCTCAGGAATGGTGAGTCTGAAAAAAAAAAAAGAATCAAAGCAACAACTGAACAAAGCTTGTTGTCACATTTTGCAATAGAAGTACCCGTAAGAGAAACCAACATGGTAATAAAATGCATCGATTAGGTCAAATTTTACAATAACTTATGTTACATGAACACATTTCTGCTTTAAGTCCCCTTTGCAATCATTTACAATTGGTCCTTTAAGACAGGCATGTCCAAAGTCCGGCCCATGGTCCGCATGCATCCCGCACTCAAATCTCCATCGGCCCGCAGGCTCCTGTCAAATCTAGGATCATTTCTTTCTGCTCTTCAAATATGAAATTCTCAGTAATTTGGGTAAAAATGTGTCTAGTATTCAATTGCAATAACAAGTGTTCAATGAATGCTGGTTCACACATTTTCACCTCACCAAATCTGGCTGTCAAAGAGTTTGAACCCCCCTGTTTTCAGATGAGACGCTTAGTTTTTGGCTGAGGTTCTATCCTTCTCTCCTGTGTTTTTCTCCACCGTCTTTTCTGGTTCTTGACAGTCTCCAGCAGGTTACAGGAGGAATTCCAAACCCCTTACCTCACCGCTACACTTGAAGACATTTGTCTTCCAGATCATTTTGTAAAGACTTTTTTGTCCGGTCCAATCGTTTTACAATGATGTCTTAACAACTGTCTGAACAAACGGGTTCATTCTGTTTCAGGGACGGGCAGGGTAGGCTTGGGTCAATGCACCACTCCCTTTTTAGGTTACTTTTACCCAGAATTCAATGGGAAATGTTAGAGTATCCATCCATTTCTCCATCTCTCCCCTTTTCTGGCCTCCTATTCTTTTTCAGGGCCACTGAGCTTTTAAGAAATCTTTCTGAAAGGGTCAATAAAACTTCCTACAACTTTTTGTTTAGGATAATTGGATCAAACAAATGTTTTTGTCCACTCTTTTCACCTGTGACCAGGGGTAAGCTAAATTTATTTTCTTTACATTAAAAAACATCCAAACATCTTATGTCATTTTTACCCATAATTCTTTGCCCAAATCACAATTAATATAATTATTGGTGCTTTAAAAAGAAACAAAGGTGGTGGTTCCCACAAATCTATGCTCGTTTGCATTTTGTGTAAAGAGGAACAACACAACTGTAGCGGCTGCGGGCTTATGAGCCGCTAGAGAGGCTGCGGCAGGTCCTGTTTGCGACGCGCTCCACAAAATGACCATGAAATCCACTTTTCTTGTGTGTCGTGATTTATTCCACTTCGTTGCCACAGATGACATATATGATACGATCCATTTGTGGAGTATTGTACATGATCAAGTATAAAAGCGGTCAACAAAAAATACTGGGCCCTGTGCACCCTCTCTGTGTCAAANAAGTATAAAAGCGGTCAACAAAAAATACTGGGCCCTGTGCACCCTCTCTGTGTCAAAGCAACAAACCCAAACTAACACAGGTGACAGGTGTGCTTAAATGACATCCTGACTAATCACGTGACCAGAAATGAAATTATATACAAACATGATTATGGCGCCTACAACAACTGTACAAATGATAATGACAATATAAACCAAGATGAAAGACTTTTCTGGACTAATAAAGGGATGACTTCCTCAGGAAAACGTGAGAATGTGGAAACAAACATTTGTCAGTGAAACCCCACATCATTAGGAATGGAGGTGAAGCAACCATTTGTCTGATCAGACAAGAAGTCCGACTGCTCGAAGCAACGAATAAAAGGTCGCAACACTGGAACAGTTGATTCCAGCTGATGAAATACAAACTGAGAAAGGAAAACTGCTGGTGTTATGAACAGCAATTCAGTCTGTTTGTCAAAGCAGAGTCCATCGCCCAAAACGTTTCTTCCTCTCCAGATATCCCAGTTGGGACCACAATCCAGTGCTGGTCTCCAGAACCTCGAGATGAACCTCCGTCCTGCTTCAGCTGTTCAGACTCCTCCCAGATGGATGCATCAGAGAATGTGTGATTCATGCACAAAACCTCTAAAATGTTGTTTGCACCAGTGAGAGCCTGACCTATAAAACGGCCACATTTCCTTTTTCTTCCAGGACTCTGATCATTCCTCTGATGACTTGAGCTCTGGCGTCTTCTCTTCCTGCAACCGTCACTCGGACGGGCTTCTGGAGTGGAGAGCAGCGGACCGTCAGCGGTCCTCCTGCTGCTTTGAGGGTAAAACGACCTTCCAGGTCACTCGCTAATCACCTGCCAGTCTGACATTTTAAAATCAGCTCTCTGGTGATGGCAGGTGTTGATGTCTGGATCGAGAACATGCAGGGGGAGTGTCTGCGGATCCGAGAGAGCCGGCAGGTCAACGTGGGTCATGTTGCCGTAGGAATCAGTGATCAGGTATGAAATCCTGCCTTCATTTAGCAAAAAGGAATCTTGATATCACATTAAAATCGATTGAAACATATAAGTCTAAGGGACTTTGTCCGACTTTCACATCTTTCATGACATGGATCCTTCACCAGATCTGGGGAAAGGCCTTCACTTTGGAAAGTCTGGACAGAAAGCTGGTGCCCCTGGAAGAGAAGGTCAAAGTGTCGGGTCTGTGGCTCCGCTGTGTTCCCGCTCCTGACAGGTGTCAGCGCTGGAAGTGGAGGGTCAGAGACGGCAAGCTGGAGCTGCGGGACTGAAATGGACTTGAAATGCCGGAGAACTCTACTTTTTGCTCAAACATCATCCTTCTGTCATGAGGTTCACTACCTTCTTCAAAGACTACGCCCATCCAGACTGAGGCAACAGCATCCTCAGTCGTGAAAGACAGAAAACTGAGCCGAAAAAACAAAGCTGTGGATTCACCTGTTGCTCTACATTCCAACAGCTGCCTGTGGCCACAGGCTCGGAAAAAAATCAAGTCTCCCAAAGGAGGTTTGCTTGTGACTCTAGCAGAGCTCCGCCTCAGGGATTCAGACCTCGGATGTCCAACAAGACCCGGGAAAAATAGAGCTGTGCACAAAAGTTGAGAATGTTCTGTTATTTCAATAGGATTCTTTTCAGAGAGGGGAGATCTGAGGACGGAGAAAACGATAACGGACGTGCAGGAAGGTCTGCGGGTTGGCGCCTCTGTGACCCCCGTCAGAAAAAGTCTCAGAGATGAACGCATGGAAGAAAACGGTTGAAGCCGTGTGAAGAAAATGTCTCCATCAGCAGCAGATCTGGACTGTTGACACAGAGCAGGTTTGGCCCCCCCCCGGATTTATGCTGTTGGCTCTGACCTGCAGACTCAGCAATAATGGAGATCGTTCAACCAAGCTTTGGGTCTTAACAACACTTTGTCACTGACGACCTCTGAAATAAACAGGATCTGTTTGCCTTCCGCGGCTGTGGATGACCTTTTGGGGCTCCTCTATCTGTTGTTTTGCAAAAAAAACCTCTTCAAACCAACATTATCTTTGCATTAAAACTTTATAATAACGCAAATCATACAAAGATTGTCACACAATTCTATGGAACAAGTTAGGGACATCTTGAATCTTTAAAAACAAATACTTTCTATTTAAAACATTTTTGAACGTCTTTGCGTTTGTTTCTTGGATTCATTTAATTAAGTACAGATGTGGTTGAAAAGGTTGTTATTATGCTTTTCTGTTTAATTTAAACTGCCTCTGTGTTTCTGTGGGAAAACAAATTCAGAAATAAAATATTTAAACAGTCAGGAAAAAAACTAAACATTGCTAACAGACGTGACAATAACAATGTATATTAAACAAAACATGGTATGTAAAGACTGGATTTAAAAGAGCATAAACTCTTTAAATTGTTGGTATTTTGTCAAAATTCTTCTGATTCAAGTTATATGTAACAGCATTTTTTCAAAAACACAAAGACACTTAAAATATAACCTTGTTATTTTGCAGCACTAAAGCACTTTAAGATGTCTAAAAGGTTGAAAATCTAAATGAAAAACATTACTGTTCCATAAATATTCCATTGGGAATAATGCACATACTTAAAACGCTTCAGCCAGTTAAAAGGCGAAGCTTTTACGTGGAATTATCACGTATCGTTTCCAAAACAGGACGAACTCAGGAGTGCAAGAAACCAGATTTATTTTATTCTTTAAACTTGAAGCAGCTCAGGTCCTGCAGAAATTCAGCAAATGTCTGGATGCTACGGAGACAGGAGAGGGTTGGTGATGGGAAGTGATCTTGAGTGGTCAGAGCAAATGCAGGCTTTCTGGGATGAGGAGTGTGATCCGCAGGTAGCAGAGAGGGGGCGGAGATAAGTCCTCTCGTCTAAAGCAAATGGATGGAAGTCAGACACAGAAGTCAGAAAAGAGAAGGAGGCTCGTTGGAGCGTGCTGGAACTCAGGAGTCTGGGGCTCAGTCACAAGCACTCTTGATTTTGCAACCCAAAAAAATAGTCTGCAGGAGGGTCTCTGGGAAATAGTTCCAAAATTGCAGAGGTGCAGGGGCTTATGAGGCTTGGGGCAGAACGGTGATGCAGGGAAACAGGAGCAGACAACAGCCATAGCAGCATGGAGCTGAGAGCAGAGGCCGGAGAATGGCTGGGCAGGTTAGCTGGAAGCCCGGCTGAGTGGCGAGCAGACAGGTAGGCGAGCAGGCAGAGGACAGAGCAGGTGAGTTGACTGAATGCTTGCAGTGCAACGATCCAGCAGAGTGAGGGGCAGAAGCAGAGATACATAAGAGAGAAAAAAACTCATCACTCACCTTCAGCAAGCCAAATAACCAGCTGTTACTTTTTCTAATGGTGGACCACCTCTGGTGGGATATTTACGGTGGTCTTCTAGTTGTCAAGTCTTTCCCACATTGAACCCATTTAAAGACATTCTGGGAACCTGTTCTGGTGTTTTGAGTTTAGCAGATGATGGTGAAAGTGTAAGAAATATTCAGAATTTGAGCAAATTTCTCCACAGGATTAGGATTTTGAGAAATCCTGTTTTCTAGGGTTTTATGAGCGTGAACCTCAATTTATGTTAAAAAAAAAAACTTAACAATTAAACCTGGACCCTGAATCTATATTCTATGAAAGCTTAGTTTTAAAATGGAATTATAAAAAAATGAAAACACTTTTCCATGTATTTTATTAAGTGTCTGTACATTGCCACACAAGTGAGCTCATATAAAAAAAAAGACCTGGTTTAGATTTTTGGAACCTAATGTGAACCTGAGAATGTTGCAAAAAGACAACTAACAAAAAAAAAGTTACTAAATAAAAGCAAACCAACACTGACGTGCATGAAAAAGACAAGAGTCAAACAAAGAATAATGGATCCAAGTAGAAAAGACACCAAAGGAAATTCAACCCCACAAAGACACTGAACACAATGAAAACCAGCCTGCTGTTGTTCAACCTAACAACAAGGAAGAGAGGACAATATTCTATATTTGTCATGATCATTGTAGGTCTTTCTCTTGCACTCTACTGGAGAGTGCCGCATGTTCGATCCCTCCCTCAGCTGTCAGCGGCGGAACCGTCCTCCTGTCACGTTGTCAGCTCCCTCGGTGGAACTTGAAGAACTTGAGTTAACTTCCTCGACATTTTGTGCCTCGTCGACGCACAGACGATCTTTCTGCTGATTGGACGGAGAGCTGGGCGGGGGCGGGGACATTTGGTACACCGTACGCGCTGTGATTGGCTGAGACTTGATAGTGGGCCGTGCCCGACGCCGGTGTCTCCCTGGTTGCGCAAGACGCCATTTTGGAGTGACAGTGAAAGATAACCTAAAGACCAGCAAGCTGTCTTTTTAAAGGTAAAAACCACCAGAACCAATTACTTTTTTACTCTGTATGCCATTTAATGAGAGTGAGTTCAAACTCGACCTAAATGATCAAATTTTGGTGTGGTTTCGCGTGACGTCATGGTGTTCTCTATGTAATGTGACGCGGCATCGAGCTAACGGCGGCTAGCTAGCTAGCTAGCTACGGTGGTTACTGTATCGATTGACAAGAAAAAAACGACTAAAAGATTCTCACTTTACACGACACATATTACATCAACAGGCATATTTCTACGTCAACCTTTAACTTCGTCGATACGTACCGCCTGTTCGTTGTTGACAGAATGATTTCGCACGGACCAAACCCAGTCTTTAGCCGTTAGCCGGCTAGGCTATCTAGTCGAAGCATCCGCCCTATAGTCAAGCTAACCATCGGTTAATGGGTGTTGACAGCACAAACTTTCTGATTTCCTTTAAAACAAACTGTTACATTTGGTTTATGACTGCTGCCCGTAAAAGGAAAATTCTGCTATTTTATTTTTTACTATTTTTCAGTGGTTTACTGACTGACAAGGCCCCAGTCATCTGTTAGCTGTGCGGTTAGCCGGCTGTCCGAAGTATTCGTCCGTCCAGTTCGCTACATACTCCATTAAAACACGCAATTTATGGTCCAGGAGCTCGCACGTCAAGTCGAGATAGAAGTTAGGGGAAATATTTTGTCTGTTGATGCTGGCCACGTTGAGTTTCAGTCCTAATACCCGAAAAACTTTGATAAATGATATTTTCACAAAAATCCCAATGAAAACACATCTGATGTATTTATGTAGACCTTCGCAACTCCCACGTTAAGGAAAGCAGTTATGCACATCAGTCTGGAGATTTACCTTAAACCTTGAACGCCTCCCAAATTATATATTTGGGGTCATCGATGTTCTGGTCCTGTCATTTATGGGTGATTGATTGATTACCCACAGATGACTAGGACTATAGGTCAAACTATATGTCTGAATAGTTATTTTGAAGGTGCAGATGTAAAACAGTTTAGCCAAAGTGAACATTTAACTCTATTATATCCCTAACTTTCTGTTATTGAGCCTAAAACATGACAGCGTTGCTTTAATCCTTCTACTGTTATTGTCTGTTATGATGTTCATTTATGTGTCTGCTTTCTTCTGTTATTTCTGTACGAGTCCTAAAATGTTGTAGTTATTTACTTTTATTGTTTTGCAGCTCTGTCATTATGGGGAATGTATTTGCAAGCTTATTCAAGGGCCTTTTTGGCAAAAAAGAGATGAGAATTCTAATGGTTGGGCTGGATGCTGCTGGAAAAACGACTATCCTTTATAAACTAAAGCTTGGAGAGATCGTCACCACCATCCCCACCATCGGTAGGATTTCTGTTTGCAATGGATCGTTTTTCATGTCAAAACACTGCATGGATCTGTTCGTTCTGAAACTGTCTTAGTGAGAGAGATATTGTTAAACCCAAACAGCAAAATGGTACATTAATGATATATAGGTTACGCCAAAATTGCATTGAACGAAGTCTGTTCTGATCTCAACAGAAACGGCAGTAACAGCAGTGGATTGCTAAAAACATTTGGATTACAATTTCATAACATCTCTATTTCTGCATACAATGCATTTTGCTGCAGTATTCTGTGCTTGAATAACATAAATCTTCTGGTTTCTCAATTAGTTTCTCCAAGCTGACACTGAACTCATCACTGTTTACTGAAGTTCATGGTTTTTGAGTTAACCGTTGTGTGTCTAAGTCAATAGTCCGGCTGTCTGGATAGAAAACATTTACACCGTCAGCCATCAGAGCTGACTTTCAGCTCGTTTCCACAAAATCTAAACATATTGTGGCCAAAGATTTTTACAAGGAGATGCATTTTGCTGCCTTTGATCCTAGTTATTCACAGCTGTTATTGTTGCTTCCTGGTGAATTCTTTCAGCTCGATCTGTGGATCGGCCCAGATCACATTCAGCTGGATGAGTTCAGATAAACGTATGAAAACAGAGACGATTCAGCTCCACGTGGGCTTTTCTCTGCTTATTTGTAATATCTCTGTTCTGCACGTTTTGGTAGCTTTGGTGTTGATTTAAATGTTTAGTTAAAAGGTATTTTATCAGCCTTATCATCTGAGAACATTTTTAATAGATTGAAAAAAACAACATTTAGAATGATTTAGTTTATCAATTTGTAATGAACAAAGATATTAATTAGCAATTAATGCTTTTAACAATGGAGATACTCTGTGGTAAACTTGAAATCCAATTAAAATGATCATTTATGACCTGTTTAATGTAACCTGTGGAGTCTTTCAGACCCATGTCTGCCACTAAGTCTTTCCTCATTTGTGCAGGTTTTAACGTTGAAACGGTAGAATACAAGAACATCAGCTTCACGGTGTGGGATGTGGGCGGTCAGGACAAAATCAGGCCGCTGTGGCGCCACTACTTCCAGAACACTCAAGGTAAGGGCCGACTGTCGGAGCGCATTACTGCCTATAGGGGGCCTAACTGCGGCGCTGAGGATGATCTGAAAGCTGCTGGACCGATGACTCATACTTTTGTTCAATTCTTCTAAGGGTTTATTGTTTGACTCCTCCTTTTTCCTGACATTAAAGTCGTCAGCAACTATTAGGGCTATTTGAGTTTTTCCTGCCTAGAAAATCAACAGTTGGTGTAAGAGTTAGGTTTCAGAGACAAACCTCCACGTCTGGTTTTCTTCTCTTTATTTCTCTGTCGGGGCTTTTTTATTTTGTCAATTTTAATATAAAAACAAACGTTTTTAAGCTTTTGGGAACGTCATCACCTTAAAGTTAGTCTATTTTCACCATGGCAACAAATCAGTGTTGTTGTTTTAGGCCCAAATCGTCACGCTTAGATCCTGGGATTAGACTATCTGAGTTAACGTAGGAGCACTGATCATTTGACAACAGAAGATTACATGAAATATGATAACAGTGGTCACCTGGAAAAGTATCTCAGCCAATCAAGACTTCGTTAAAGTGTTGTGTGTGGACCGTGTATGTGCTTAGCTGTTGAAAATATCGCAGGTCTAGCATATATGGGACTAATTCTTGTCAACCACAGTGAGCATCCAGAGAGGCTCTGGAAAACTCAGGGTTTCCCATGGAGTTAAACCCTCCTGGCTCAGTATGTGTGGAGTCTGTAACCGTTCATCCAGACTCTCCTGAAAAAAAAAATACATACTTGCATGTCTGAGCTTTGTTGATTTATTTAAAATAGAACTACATTTATATAAATGAATGAATCTTTATTTCTGTAGCAATTTACAAAAGTGCTGTACAATAAAGGACTGAAGAAAGTTTAAAACTAAGCAAATTAAGACCACAATTGATAAAATTACTAAAGCAATAAAATGCATAAAAGATCAAAGTAGTGCAATAATAAAATGTTCAGATATTTGGGGAAAACAGATCCCAGTAAAAATATGGAAGAGGATCTCTGAATCCCAATGAGAATGCTTAATTTCTATAGTTTATTGAGAATATTTGTCCAAACGTTTAGTCTGGGGTCAGCTGGAGTGACTGAACGAAACATCCGACACCAGCACTGGGTTTGTGACGAGCTGCAATCAGATCACAAGGGAAGAGCGCCAGTGTCTTTAAAATCACCTGTAGGGTCAGAATTAAGCAGTTCAACAGTGAACAGCACTAAAACATGTATGTGTTGTCAAAGTTACTGTTGTTTGGTCACAGAAAACAGGCAAATAAAAGTTTGATCCAGGAACTGTATTTTTAGCAGCTAACCAGTTCCAGTTTGATGGAACTGATTCTAGTTGACTTCTGATCAGCTTGAAAGCTGCTTCCAGGTAGAAGTTTGGGCTCTAAAATCCCACGGCTCGCTGTTCACAGAGCTTTTCCTCTCAAGGCTCTTTTCTGCAGTTCAACCTGCTGTTGTGCAGCCAAATGTTTTGTCTTCCATTTTTAGTCCTTCACTCCTGATGAAGACTTTTTGGACGCTTTTAACAAAAAGATCCACATTCATGATAAATGGGTTTGCCACGTGTATATGAAGATGGTTTAAGCAGGAAACATTTAAAGATTTGTTTTAATACGGGGGTAATTGTTTGACCCTGGAGCACTATTGCCGGGGTATTTTCACCCGAGCAAAACGATTGACGTGCATTTCAATATGCCGCATGTCCAGGAGACTCTGGCTTCACCAGCCAAGTCTCACACGTCCCAGGAACGGGTGGACCAGGGACCAAGTTTCTAGTATCAATTGATTACTTTTCTGGATTTGTTTTTGTCATTTTTGAGCATGTTTTTAGGAACTTAACCTTCTGTTATACTTACCAGTTGGAAATAAAATAAACCCACTCTAATTTATCATGTGTTGTCACGTTTTGATCTATTTTTTTATGACAAGTACTTTTTGTTGGGTATATTATCTCGGGTAAAGAGTCACCCTGCAAAAGTGATGCTGGCATTTTTTTATAGCCAAAGTGGTCCAGGGTTAACTAGTAATACCCGGTAACCTAGCAACCAGTTAAACTGGACATTAAACATCCTGAAATGTTTTTTAGAAGCAAAGCTTTTGACGCCGTGTCAAAGGTTCCCGACTGTAACTTTGACGTGTCACAGCTGTCTGACTGTATCTCAGCCGTGTGACATTCACGTGTTTTATTACGACACTCGTCTGTTTCACCGCCGCCTTGTGGTCACAGTGGTGCATGACGTACATATGACAAAGGTTGAAGCAAATGTGTGTGTTAAACCCAAAGACTCCAGTTCAAGAGTTTCTATTGAATCCAGTCAAAGATTTCAGAAGTCCTCCAACATTTTCTGTGTTCGTATGTAGAAATGGCATCTTTGAATTGAAGGATTCATCGTTACAAAGAGGGAAGCTCTTCTTTCATAAAGGTCTTGTATGGCAGGTTCGATTCCTGTCTGGCTGTGTCTTTCTGAGCCGTGGTGGTCTCTCCCGCTTTCTTCGCAGGGCTCATTTTTGTGGTGGACAGCAACGACCGGGAGAGAGTGAACGAGGCCAGGGAGGAGCTGTCGAGAATGCTGGCAGAGGATGAACTAAGGGACGCCGTGCTGCTCGTGTTCGCAAACAAACAGGTGAGGCCGGACGTCTGCGGCGTCTTCTGTGGCGTGAAGAACAGGCGGCAGCCGCATCTCCATGTTTTCAGGATCAGTGTTTTGAGGAGCGATGAAACCTGTTTTTTTGAACAAAGTCCATCTCTGATCAGGACCTTAGAGCAAAGGTCAAGCAGTTTAGTGAAATAAACTCTATTTAATGTGGGACACTGCAGTAAGGGGGGGAAATCTGGGCCAGCAGGTGTTGGACAGAACCAGGTCCAGATGTGTTCTTGAGCATTTGCTCCACCGTTGCTGACGTTGTCCTGTCTTCATAGGATCTCCCCAACGCCATGAATGCTGCAGAGATCACAGACAAGCTGGGCCTGCACGCCCTCCGGCAGCGCAGCTGGTACATCCAGGCCACCTGCGCCACCAGCGGCGACGGCCTGTACGAGGGCCTAGACTGGCTCTCCAACCAGCTGAAGAACCAGAAATGATCCATTCCACCACTTTTGATTTTTGTTCTCTTTTTCTTTCCTTTTTCTGTTTCGACACGACGGCAGCACGGACCCAGGCCCCACTGCCCCCGTCCCACCCGGTTTCCCGCCCTCGTGCTTTCCTTTAAGAACTTCCTTCATTCCCTCGCCCTGCTACCTTCTTCTGTCAGTACTCTAGGGGCTGTAGCCTGTGCTGCTTGTGTGTGTGTGTTTGTGTGTGTGACCTTGTGTGTTCAGAGTGTGTGGGTGTGAAGGCGCCTGTGTGCGTTGGCTGGGACTGGGAGTAACCCTGGCGTGCCTTTTACACACCTCCTGTGGAATCAGCAGTCTGGTTTTCAAGCCCTCTCTCCATCCACCAAGCTCCGCCTCCGCCCCACTCAGTCTTGCACGCGCCCCCCCCCCCCGCTCTCAAGAGGAAGCATGGTTTTCACATGGCAAATGAAGCGCCCCCCCCAGTTAACTAGAAATCATCCCCCGTTGTCGACCAAATGTCAGATGTTCCTTTGAAGCCGTTCGATTGAAAGAGATCCAGAGAACGGCATCTTAACCTGTATCAGGTCAAGTAACACAACTGTAAAAGTCTAGCAAAAGCCCCGCCCACCGCCATCCCGGTGCCATTTGAAAATCATGCTCTTTGTTTTATTATTATATTGGAATATATCATATTATTCTGGCTGTGGCTCTCCGGTGAACACTACCCTCCTCCCACCACCGAGGCCGTCAAGCACAAAGCAAGGCAGCAACGTTTGCAGATCTGGTCTTTTGGTAGTTGGCCTCTAATTCCCTGGATTAAACGACATTTTTGAGAAGCCCTTAAGTGTGATGTCTTATTCTGACGGCGTTCCGATTGGATCCTGCTGGTTTACCTGCTTTCTCCACCTGGTGTTGGCGTTTCTCAGACCGCTGAAGCAGTCCCACTAATCCAGCACACGGCTCCAGAACCTTCTAGCGCCTGAGCTGGCTCTTCAGCGCGTTTCTCCTCCTCTTCCTCACTGTTTGCTAGTTTTTTTTTGCCTTTGCTATCCAACCGTAAATGTTTGTGGGATGAAGGACTGGCACCAAATATGAAGGCTCTAAAACTGTGAAGAATCCAGACGGGAGGCGCAGACGGGTCCGCGACTCCTCGCTGCAGCGCTGCAGGCGTCGTGGCGGGGAAGACGGTGGCGGGCCGAGGAGTCAGCGGGTGGAGGGGGGCATGTGCAGTAAAGGGTGGCGAGGTCCAGGAGGCGCCTCGGCGTGGAATCCTAGGGGTTAATGAACTTGTGTCAAGGATGATTGTACATCTGTATGTTCCCCTGAGCTCTGTGTGGGGATCTCTGAACATGAATAAAGTTGATTTGATCCAAACTCTGCTGCAGACGGAACCTGGATGGTGTCAGAAGCGCATGGACTCTAGGATTTGTCTGTCTGTGCAGCTTAAGGTCGTTATGCTGATTCAAGAAGCACGTTTTGAAAAACATTTGAAGCTTTTTGCAGCACTGACACGCTGCAGAGAGCCCCAAACGTTGCTGTAGGAAGGCGAGCGGATTCTGTCATGAAGTAGAAGCAGACGAGTCTGCTGTCCGTTAAAACCCCAGAATAATAAACCCTGATCTCACAGAGGGAGAACTTTCCATCTCCTCTGTGATGATGAGCGGTAAACGGGAAAAACGTTGAACCAATCCGCTCGAACGTCAGTCGGGCCTCCATCCTGCTGGCTTTGTCTCTGCCTGAACACCTGCGCAGGTGTGTTGACGTGACACACGGGAAGCTGAGGACTGAGAAGACATCCAATAATACGGCTGGTCTGAGAAACTTAGACCAGCGTTACTGTTCACCTGACGAGGGAAGGACGGTGGTGAGAAGCTTCCTGTGAGTGCAGGTGAGGTAAAGGTGGTTCCTTCCTTTAACTTTATTGAACATAGAAGCAATTGGACAGTGGAGCAGGTGAAGATGGATTCAGATGATGCATGTCTGGAGGTCACCTCCAGGTCACCTGCTTGGTTTTCTACCGCTGGAAAAAGGCTTTAAATTATTTAAATGTGGATGAAAACGTTCCATCCGGGAACTTCCTCGATATCTGGGTAAATCACGAAAATCCCCCGTTCCTGATCTGAACCTGAACCGTGTGCGCACTGCGCAGGTGGAAAAGGGCGGGAGTTTGAGGCGCACCTGACCACAGGCTCCTCCCACCACAGCACAGACGCTCGTCTCGCTGTGTCGCCTGCGGTTTCGCGGCTTCCTTCAGCGTTTGATTGACTTGGAGGCAAAAGCCGAGACCCCGAAAGCGCGCGCAGCGATGACTGCCTGGTGAGAGCCGCAGGGCCACGCGACGTTCACGCCACGCACACAGGTGAGTCCACGCAGGCGCCGACGCGCCAGCTGGTTCCAACAGGTGCGGACAGCTTTCGTGATGACGGAGTCCAGAGGCTGTTGTCGCGTGGAGGTGCGGGATTGAAGGGTTCGGGTCGAAGTTCTGGAGGCCCCTCTCTGGTCACGTGATCCTCTGCTCTCACCTTAACCAAGAACACAAACTCTCGATTTTCCTACGTTTTTATGTAATCCGACCGCACCGACCGTGGAACCAGACGCCTATGGATCGGTGATCATCAGATCAGAAATGAGTGTTTGTGATTCAATCTGACATTATTTGATTCAAAAGTTAAAGAATCAACTGTTTGCCCTTTCTGGTCAAATTCTTTTGAGAAAAGTATTTGTATTTAAAAAAAATTTCTTCTTCTTTTCCTTTTAATAATGTTTTTAAACTCAGCACAAAATTTGGATGAATTAGATTATTTTCGTATATTCCAGCATAGATTATTATTATTTTCTTTAATTTTAACACTGCAAAAGAATACATTTCAAGTGAAAATGTGATTCAGTGAAAGCTCTCTAGTATAAATAGGTAGCCCTTTTGTTTAAATTGCTCATATAATCAGCATTGACTTATGTCATGCATTTCAAACAGAAGCGGCTCTGCAGTTGCGTCTTTTCCTGCAGGACGCCTGTTCAGATCTTTGCAGCAGCAGCAGCAGCAGCAGCAGCAGCAGCAGCAGCAGCAGCAGCAGCAGCAGCAGCAGCAGGGAGATGATGTGAAGCAGAGCTGTAGTCACTGATCCAGTGTTTAGAGGCTCTTCTGGCTCGCTGCCACGCGTCTATTTTAAGCAACAACAACCCGGTAGCTGCTTGTTGTTTTTGTGTCCTGATGTGGGACGGGCTGGAGGGTTTAGTGCTTTACCGGCAGCATCAAACCTCTGGTGGATTTGGACAGAGTGCAGCTGATGTTACTGGGTTTCAGTGGAGTAAAGGTGAAACTGACTTTTCAACTTGAAATAATCACGACACACACAGCTCTACTCAGCACTAAGCTCCATGAGACACTTCAAATCGATCCTTCTGGGCTGAACCCGAAACCAGCCTGTTGCCGTGAGTCACAGTTGACCCGACTTTTCCACAGAGCTGCTCAGAACGTGGGCTTAGGAGTTGCGTGTAGTGGTTGTTGTTGTGCGTCAGGGATGTGTTTGCATTTGATCCCAGCGACATGAACTGTGATGTCAGAACCTGTTTACACAACTGCCTGTGGAAACTTTTCCACTGATAGATGGGATGGTGAGGAGCTGTCCTGAAGGCACCTGGATCAGGTGGTTACAGGTCAACAGGCTGTTTGAAACCTGCTTTAACCTCATTGAGTCCAGTAGAAACTCTAGACTTGAAAACAGATCGGAACACCCCCCCCCCCCCCCCGATTTTCTGCTGCAAATCTCCTCCAAAAGTCATTTAATCTGCTTCCACCGTTGCAATGATACGTGTCAATGCTTTTGTCTCTGATTAGTGTACTTGTTTTTTATATTATTTTTACCCAAACGCATGTTGGTATGTAAATGTCGTCTTATTGGTCTGCCTCTGGACCAGGTCTGCATCAGAACAAGTTCTCAGTTCCTGCTTAATTCAAGTAAAAGGTTTTTACAGGTTTGCTCATTTCACTGCAAAGTAACAAGAATATCAAGTTATGAGTGATAAACAGTTCACGAGTGACGTTGTTTTATGTTTAACAATAAACTGGGTGAAAAATACTTGTGAATCTGAGTCACCGTGATGCTGTTTTCGCTGGCTGTCGTCCAGTCGTGTAGCATCTGCAGCCCACAGCTGCTCCCCTCTGAACAGGAAGGGTGTGCTTTTATTTTGAAACAAACAGCGCCTGGCTCTCTTCTGTCCCTCCAGCTGACATGATGGAGGTGGAGGGCATCTACACTGAAGTGTTTGAGTGCTCAGAGAGGAAGGAGGCCTCTGCTGAAGCAGATCCTGGGATGCTCAGCTCCACTCTGAGCTTGGCTCCTCTGCTGGAGAGCTCGCCGTCCGTCCACCGCTCCCAGCCCATCCGCATCACCTCCAACAGGTATGAGCCGCCGCTGACGCCTCTCACTGAGGCCACGCAAACAGTGGAGCCGAGCCCTGTGACTGTGGGACAATGGGAATGTTGACTCAGTCTGTGACTCAAGGATGTTGAAAGAGGACGCAGGTTTCTGTGAAGACGGCTGATCCTGATGCTGTTCCGGCTGGACTTTGTCCTCTAGATTAGATTCAGTTAGCCGACGTCTTTAACCCTTGTGCTATCCTAGGCACTTTAACGTTGGGAGTTGGGTCATCTAGACCCACTAGACAGTGCTCTGAACCTGTTTTATTCAATGATTTGTGATTTTCACTGGGGTCCATGGATTACATGAAATCT
The DNA here is from genome assembly GCA_037389245.1 of Oryzias sinensis. Taxonomy (NCBI): domain Eukaryota; kingdom Metazoa; phylum Chordata; class Actinopteri; order Beloniformes; family Adrianichthyidae; genus Oryzias; species Oryzias sinensis. The sequence continues at coordinate 5,597,026 of CM074508.1, read as the reverse complement.
TTCCACCTTTATCCACCTTTGTCATGGTAGGAGAACACGTCAATGGAAGGGGGGGGGGGGTCATTTTGACCCCATAGGATAGCATAAGGGTTAAGAAAGCTCTCATTTCAGAAAGTGAAAGTCTGCTTTTTAATTACACTGAATGTTCTGGTGAAATGGAAACCAAAGTTTTTTTTTTCCTCTTCTGTTTTTGAGTTGGAAAGATTAAAAACTGATAAATATATTCTATTTACTTTAAATGCAGAAGACAGATCCATGTGTGCAACATTTTCTTTTTCTTCATTTCCTTCCTTCTGTTTTTTTTTTAAGCCAAACAAACCAAAAGCTAACCTGTTCCTAAAACATGAAGAACTTTAACCAAAACGTCTGTCTCACTGTTAATGTTTGGACTTTTCAGATAGAGATGCAACAAAAAATGTTGAAAGGAAGCTGTAGTTGGAAAATTATGAAAAAATAAATAAATTAAGACACATACGTGTGTTGGCTGAAGCTTTATAGGGACTTCAGCTGTCGTTTTCCATTATTATTAATACAATAACAATATATCAATAATAAGGCATTTCTTTTAAATAATAATAATATGGAATTTCTTCTGTTTTTTTAATAAAACCTGAATCAAGCGCAATAGAGATGAATATTTATTCAAACAGCTTTTCATCATCCAAACTTTTGGAACTATAGTTAGGAAATAAAGTTCTAGAAGTGAATAAGAGGTGAGAGAAATATTTATGTGCTGCAGAACAATCAGAGCTTTTTTTATTTGAGTTGCACGGTTCCTACACAGACTGTCCTTATTGGGAAAATATATTCAAAGAAAAATTCTTGGTTTATGAAATAATAAAGTGTAGCCTACATTACAAAAGGGGTTTATTCAAATATACTCCTCGTGTGTCAAAAGATTCAGAACCCCTGTTGTAAAAGTAAAATCTGTCCAACACAAGAGGCCTTCAGCTCTCATCTGTTTGCTCAGCTGTTCAGTTGAATCCACTGCAAGTAAAAGCATCGAGCAGAGTTACAGTTTGTTTGTTTTGCTGCTGATAAAATAATCAATCTGAAAATCCTCACCTTCCGCTCAGGATTTTTGGTAAATCAGTGATTGGGTTGATGTTGGAGGTCGAGTTTGAACCTAAAGCTGAAACGTCTGCACCTCAAGGCCGAAACCAAAACCCTTCTGGTCAGGTCAGAGTTCATTCTGATCTGGGACGGTTCTCACCTATAATCTGAATGAAAGCGCACGGAAATGTTTGTCCTTCGTGTCACAGTAAAGATAAAGGAGGGCGTTAAACATCGGCGAGAGGCGACGTCTTCACGCGAGGACGGCTTCGGCCTCAGCTGCCCGACAGAAGATCGTCCAGTAAAAGTCGTGATTTTGAGCCAGTTCCTATTTTAATCCAGTTTAGATCTGTAAACAGATTATTTTAAAAGGGACAGGGGGCCTCGTGTTGCAATTGCTGCTTTACATTTACTCCTTATAGATTAAGTAAAAAAAAAACAGAATTCAAATATTTGTTGTCTCATTCAACAATCATTGAAAAACATCTTTTCTTAACCAAATTGATGGAGTCTTTTCTCTTCAGTGAACACATCTCTAAGATTGTTTTTGTCTCTTTCCTGCTGGAAGGATGAAGGGCAGCGACTCGTACTCCTCCTCCGTTCCCTCCATTCCCAACCCCTTTCCGGAGCTGTGCAGCCTCGCCAAGTCTCCTCTGCTCATCAGTTCTCTCCCGCCAGAGTCCAGCCAAAAGCACGTAAGCCTCGCGTTTGTTTGAACATTCTGTGGAAGTGACTGCCCTGCCTCGACTGATGACGCCCAGCACGCGGCGCCGGCGCCACGTTTGCAGGTCTTTAATGCCAGTTAAAGTGGACAAACACAAATGCAAAGAAGCTTCGTGAAACGGCGGTCAAACTGGCGGCGGGGGGAGGGGGCTCACACCTGCGCTCAAACCTGACTGGATTAAAAAAGCATTCCATCAAATGCCATGTCATAGGAATTTATTAAATGTATGGACGAAGAAGGTTTTTGTATTTGTTCGGACCGATATCCAAGTCGCTGAGTGGTTCTCAGCCAAAGCGCTCATCCTGACAAACGGGAAGCTTTACAGCATTTTTACTCCTGTCAGTCAGATTCTTTAAGGAAAGCTGTGCTTTTACGTCCTAACGCCATGACTGGGGGTCTGTTTGATGAAGACTGATGAGGACGAGGAGTTTCCTCAGTGGGAGTCTGATCTGGTGGCCTTCCAGCAGCACGGCTGCAGCGTCCAGCTGAGGTGATGTTGGGCTTCACACCCGAACCCCTTCCTGGCTGCAGACTGTTTGCCTCTTTTGGCCGTCCAGGATCTGGGATTCTCACTGCAGCCGGAAACCTTTTGGACGCTGTTCTGGCACGAACCTTTTTGAAAGGTTGAACGAAGCAGAAGGGGGTCAGACACGATATGAGCTGCTCAAAAGAGTTTTTTTTTTTCTAACAAAGCAGAAGATTTCCAATACGCAGAAAGAATGTTCCCTCTTCGTCCTCCCGGATTATTTCTGCGTAATGACTCAGAGATTTCTCGCCCAACCGGTTGGGTTTTGAGCAGACGGAGTCCTGCAGGTTTCCGGCTGGGCAGGTTTCCATGTTGATGATGGTGCAGACTGTGAGTCACAGCGAGTCTGGCGCTGAGGAACCCTCATCTCAGAGACAAAGGACAGACTCTCGTCTGCAAACCAGGAACAAACGTCTTCATTTGTTGAGACGCGCAGGATTTCAGATTCTGTAAACACTGAGACTCGCGGTTCTTCCCCGAGATTAAAAATAGATCCAACCTGTTTGGTTGTTTTTAAATCAGAAGAAGACGGCATGGTGATGCAAGAGCACCTAAACCCTCTGGACACTCTCACCGTAAACGTGGATCATCAACAGTATTCATTGATCCGTTTATACCACGGTCTGGTGGAATACTGGATTCTGGTTGCCTGCAGGGTGTCCATTAAAAAGTGATATGGACACCTAAAACAATGTTCTGGTCACACATCCCGAATGATCTATACCGAGGGGGGGGGGGCGTTTTGACTCTGGGGCCACAAAGGGTTCTAAAATTTGTCACAAGGGCCGAACCAGAGGTGTGGAGTGTTTCGGTAATCCATCTCATGAGAGAGAGAATCTGGATGACGTGCTTTCATGTTGATTGAAAATGGACATATAATAACTGAAAAAAGGAAAAAAAATGCAAACTTAGAGAAATGCTGCGTTCATGTGGTGTTGGAATGATGGGAAAAAGGATTTTCCAACTCGGAAGACGCACAAAAAAACCCAACAACGAATCTTCCAACACCACATGAGACAAAGGCCAGTTTATTTGTGGTGCACCGTCTGTGGGTAGACACCAAAACTACTGGGAAAATAAAACATTAATAAGGATTATCAATATGATTTATTCCAGTTTGGCAGGCCAGATTAAACGTATGGCCCCCGGGCCGCAGTTTGCCCACCCCTGTTCTGTACTATTGTTCTGGTCTAAACTTCAACCGGAACGACAGAAACGTGGAATGTTGGTGGAAAGACGGCGTTCCACAGTTAAGATCTGTCCTTCAAACGTCTCTCATGATGGACAGGGCTGGACTTCTGCCCCATTTGACCATCAACGCCACAGTGGACTTTCATTTAAATAGTCTGTCCTTCTGTCTGCTTTACTTCATTGCTTGGTACAGAATAAATGTGTTTATAAATCATTTGATCATTAATTAATGACAAACAGTTTGTTTGTCGATCCACATTCATTGATCAGAGTTCATGGTGGATTTTCTTCAATCAAAGCGATCTAGGAAACTACTGATGGACTTTTGTTTTTCTCTGAAATAAAATTTATCTTCATCATCTGGACAAAAACAAGCAGGAAGAAGAGAACTTTCCCCCTGGACTGATGTTTTAGAACCTCTTTCCTCCGCTGGTTAGTCCTCAGACACCATGATAACTGTATTTGTTTGGTTTGTTTTCATTAGTGACCATGGTATAAGCGGGATTCTGGCCTTCCAGGAGTCGAATCAGAAATGACACACAGAGGTGTGAAACAGGGAAAGCGAACGCTTGGCTATGCCGGAGTTTCTTAAATGCAGATCTGGTAGGAATTGTACAGGGATGTTTTAATTCAGGACTCCCAGTGCTGCTCTTTATCCGACATATTTAAACCTTCAGCGGGTCTCACTTTTTATTACTCGCATGCTGCCTGTGAGGACTCGGTGTGAGGACTCGGTGTGAGGACTCGGTGTGAGGACTCGGTGTGAGGACTCGGTGTGAGGACTCGGACTCGGGTGTGAGGACTCTGTGTGAGGACTCTGTGTGAGGACTCGGACTCGGTGTGAGGACTCTGTGTGAGGACTCGGACTCGGGTGTGAGGACTCTGTGTGAGGACTCGGACTCGGGTGTGAGGACTCTGTGTGAGGACTCGGACTCGGGTGTGAGGACTCGGTGTGAGGACTCTGTGTGAGGACTCTGACTCGGTGTGAGGACTCGGACTCGGGTGTGAGGACTCTGTGTGAGGACTCGGACTCGGGTGTGAGGACTCTGTGTGAGGACTCGGACTCGGGTGTGAGGACTCGGGTGTGAGGACTCGGACTCGGTGTGAGGACTCTGTGTGAGGACTCGGACTCGGGTGTGAGGACTCTGTGTGAGGACTCGGACTCGGGTGTGAGGACTCGGACTCGGTGTGAGGACTCGGACTCGGTGTGAGGACTCGGACTCGGGTGTGAGGACTCGGTGTGAGGACTCGGACTCGGTGTGAGGACTCTGAGGTGGAAGTACTGACGCAAAATGATAGTGGTCTCAGAAAGAACAGTCCTGGTTTGACTGATGGATCCGGTTCTGTTTTAGTCCATCAGAAAATCTAGGGTTTTGGTCTGGAGGATCCGCATATTCAGATTTAAACCCAAACATTTATGGTTTTCGTGACGCCATAGACAGTATTTTTTACAGCTTTACCATTTCCTGTTCTTTCTGTTCATACATATGATCTGTTGTGTATTTTTTAAAAATGGCAAAAACGATTTCTATTCATATTTAAGTAATTTTAAAGCAGATTTTGTAACGAGCTCCTGATCAGCCTCGAATGCAAACAGATTTTCAAATTCTCTTTCTGTGACTCAAAGATTAAACCTAACATAGAATTAGTCTTTATAGCTGTGCTTTGGAAGGTTTTCTGTGCGGTCCACCTGTGGAACAGGTGAGTTCAGAAAGGCTTTCTGCTGGCGTTGCTCGTCTCTCTTATCAGACTCTGAGCCAGAAATAAAACCTGAAGACAAACATCAAAATGCAAACTCTGTCGTCTGTTTATTTAAGGCAAATTCTTTGCTGGATCCTCCGATCAGGGAGGGAAATTCGTGAGCTGCAGCTTCCAAAGCAGACAGCAACATATTTTTAATGAGGAAGTGAAGAGGAGCGGCTCAAATAAAAAGGTCTGAACACTGCCGCCTTTGCAGGGGAACTTCCTGTCATGGGAAACTTGTTAAAAGAAAAATAGAAAAATGGAAAAGATTCTGGGAAAAGTCTGTGTTTAGCTGTAGGTGCTTGAAGGACGTCCATCATCTGCGGTCAATAGATTACTGAAGATGATTATATTCATGGTAGAAACAAAAAGAAGTGAAAATCTAACAGATCGTAATGATTAGTAAAGAAAGATGAGATTTTGTTGTTCCAGGACAAACTGCTTTATTTTGTCAGTTCAGAACTTCCGGTTTTTCAACTTTTTCCTTCAACTTAACCAGTTTGTTCACCCCCCCCCCTCCTTTTTAAGTTGTTGTGAGGCTTAAAGAACAAAACTAGAACAAAATGCATAAATATTTCAGGCTGTCCAACACTCCCTCTGTCTTTTGTCGTACTCTAAAAACAATAAAGGTTAGGAGAGTTTGGCAAACCGAGGACGGAACAATAACCAACGACGTGATCATAGAAAATCAGAGATTTGACCTTTGAAATAAGACGTTATGACACATAACTACCTTTTATAATCATCACATTTAAAAAGATTTTAAGCTTAAAACATTAAACAGGATTTTTTAGTTTTTTTTATAAAGATTTATAAAGATTTAAAACTTTTCATTTTCCATTATTTTTTAACTGTTATAAGACGCCCTTGTGATGATTTTACGTTCAATGCAAAGATTTTAAATTTGTCAATTTGAAAGAATTGACCGCTTCTTTTGCTCATTAAAACTTCTCGACATTTTTGCAGTAGTGGTTATATTTACAAAGATTTTATTCTCCAGTGTTTTTCATTTTCTGATCTTTGAGCTGGTAAAAATAATTCTTATCACTTATTTAAAAATGTTAGGTGTGCCTTCATTTCTATTTGAAATGGGTCAGTCTTTTGAAAAAGTGTTTGGTCTGTAATCCTTAATCCACAGTCTGAAGACGTGATCTTAAACGCGTCATTCATTCTTGTGCAGTGTCAGAAAAAATACAAAAAAGCAAGCTCTTGAGGTTCAGGTTCCAGTGAAAAAACCACACCAGTACTAAACAACTGTTATTAAATTACTGCACACATTGTGAATGTGTAGGTCTTTAAAAATGACATAATGTAGCCCCTTAAAAGACCCATTTTGATGAAAACTGTGTTTTTTTTTTCAGTTTTTCAGCAGTAAGAGATGAACTTTCTTTCTGAACTGATGCTTTATTTACACATCGTGACCATCAGCATAGATATCGCTGTCCTTTGCCGCTGCAGTCGAGTTCGGAGGTTGGAGCGGTGGAGTTATATTGTAATCACGATATTGATCACTAATAATGCGAGTTTTCCTCGTCGTACAGCCCTAGCATAAACATTTATATACTGCTTATAATTACAAAGTCATAATTGACTTAACGTAACGTTATTTCTTGACCGCCATGAATGTTATGAATTTTTGCATCATGCATTGAGTGGCATCATTTGGTGGTGAAAAGGCTGTAAACTATACATAAACAAAAGTGTAAGTGTTGAATTTCTCAGGTTCTTGAGCATCTTTATAACGGGTCACGGCGTGTTGGTGGAGGGTCAGGCCTGATAAATTTCACGTAACGTACGTTTTGTGTTTTTTCCGTTAGCTGATAAAGGTTTACGGAGAGGACAACAACTGCAAGTCGGTGTGGGTTTCTCGAAGAGCCACAGCTCGCGAGGTGTGCCACCTGCTGGTGCACCAGGCTCACTGCAGCGATCAGGAGAGCTGGGCTCTCTTCGAACATCATCCCGCTCTGGCTTTAGGTAAAACTCTGAGCCCAAACCTTCCCTGCGAGGTTGCAGGTCATCCGTGTTTGACGCTTTCGGCTGTCTTTTTTTTTTTTCCGCAGAGCGATGTCTGGAGGACCACGAAGTCGTACTGGAGGTTCAGGCCACCTGGTCTTTAAAAGGGGACACGAGACTCACCTTCTGCAAAAACTACGCCAAGTACGAGTTCTTCAGGAACCCCACGGTACGCGGCGCTCTGCTGTTACAAACCAGAAGCTTCTGTTAGTAGTTGTGTTTTTCTACATAACTACATGTGGTTTTCTACATACCTTACATGTTTGGACGGCCGTCGAAGACGTCCGTCCAAACATGTAAGGTATGTAGAAAAACACAATAGTGTCTGATAACAGAAGATCCTAAGAAGTCGGTTAATAATCCAGACACTTTATGGAAGTAGTTCACCTGATGGTTGCCTGTGTTGAGCATCAGAGGCAACAGTTTATATCGTCCTCTCACATGTTGCTTGCACCAACCAAGCATTGATCCGATGAGCAACCAAGGTGTTCAAAAAGCCTGTCACACCCGATAACCGCAGTTCAAACTCTCTTAACTGGAAAGGAGATAAGCATAACCCCTAAGATCAGCATAAAGACCAGAGTTTTTACTCCGTCCAAGTGAACAGTAGTCCAAAAGTGACGGTTTGGTTGAGCCCTACCCACCAGAACAAAACGCACCTTTTAATTCTGAGGATCCCCCTAGTAACCGTATTCTCGTTTCTCTGTTAGCTTTTCTTTCCAGAGAGCATGATCTCCGACAGCGCTGACGTCAGCAAGGGGATGACTTCTTCAGAGCTCATTCAGGTAAAAGGTTTGATGATGGAAAGAAGATCCCATTTCTCTCCTGCTGAAGGAAGGGACTCCTTATTGGAATAGATGTGTGTAAATACCTACAGCCATAATTTATAGAGATCTGACAGTTCTGATCGAATCAAACTTCATTTACAATAAAAAAAACAGGTAATCAATCAATAATTAAACAAGATTTTAGATCTCAGTGGCCTGATCTTCTGGAGAAAATACCTGGGAGACGTTCTGCTGGACACAACCAACCAGTGAAAAGCAACCACAGGCGTTCTCTCCCATGTGGAGCTGTGGCACTTTTTCCTTCTGCATTTCAAAGCAACACTGTTGTCATGGTAACCAGCCCACCAGGAGAAAGTGTCTAAAACCAGACCCGATAAATGCTTCAGAACCAAAGAGGAGAACTTTGAGTTTTGATGCTGGTTGACTCGTAGAGGTTTTAGTAGCCTTCTCCTGCAACAGTCAGAACAACAACAACACCGTTTGGATCTGACGACAGCAGAAACCGTTTCATGATGACGACTTAAGGCCGTGTCACACAGCCACTACGTTCATTTTCTACAGATAAAACGTTGTTCTTTAGTGATAAATGTGTGATCTTATGTAATTTATGTTTCTCGTGTTCGTCATTTGTCGATTTAAACCTAACGTAGTTTCAGTTCAAGGGTTTCAGCCGAGGGTTCAGAACTTTTGGTTGGTTGAGAATTACGTAGTGTATGCATATTTTACTTAGTTTATACACAATTATATTGCAAATCTTTCCTAGTTTATTCATATTTTACGTAGTTTATGCACAATGATTATGCAAATCGTACCTAGTTTATGCATATTTTACGTAGTTTATACACAATGATTATGCAAATCTCACGTAGTTTAGGAATGTTTTACGTAGTTTATACACAATTATATTGCAAATCTTTCGTAGTTTATGCATATTTTACGTAGTTTATACACAATTATATTGCAAATCTTTCCTAGTTTATGCATATTTTACGTAGTTTATACACAATGATTATGCAAATCTGAGTTTGTGCATATTTTATGTAGTTTATACACAATGATTATGCAAATCTCACGTAGTTTAGGAATGTTTTACGTAGTTTATACACAATGATTATGCAAATCTTACCCAACTGTGCGTGATTCTTACGAGATGCAAATTTGTGTCTTTCCACGACTGTTCCACGTTTGTCTAACAGACTTTTCACGCATGAACCACAGATGTATAACTTTTAGATCACGTATACGGCGCACATATTATTTGTATTATTCATTTATTCGTACTTTTTCCGTGGTTTTAACGTGGTTCCTTCGTGATTCATCTTTGAAAATAAGTCATAAAGAACCAAAACTTTTCAAACTTTTTCATACCTGTTCACGTATGACCAATGTTCATCCATGACATATGCACTAAATGTATGCAGTGGCTGTGAGACACGGCCTGAAGGTCTTTAATTGAACCTTTTTCTGTCATTGCAAGAAACACAAGTTCAACACAATTGCCACAGCAAGGATGGACAGAGGAGAAAAAGAGAGAAAAAACATCTGCCCTCTGTTTGTATCAGAAGTAGACGGGGGTTGTAGGAGCAGGAGCTTTAGGTGATGAGGGGACGAGGTGCCAGAGTAACCAGGACTAGAATCTCAGCCTCTGGAGTGGAGACGTTATGGGAACCCTAAGGGCCACTTCCCCTCAGTCAGAGAGATGCTGATTAGTGTTGGAATAATGTATATAGGTTATCTCATATTTGCTTATTTTATGCATCACCTAGCTATATATGTATAGGTGATTTAATCATGTTTGCAGAAGTGTCTGTGTGTGTCCAAATCTGTTTCACAGGAAGGTGGAGGTGACACCGTTGGGAGAAAATGTTTATCTTTGCGTCTTTTCAGCATTCTCCTGAGAACCTGTGTTAGCTATGTCTAAAATGAATCAAAGGACGGTCTGTGTTAGTTTATCTGTGAGAAACGGCTTTGCAGGTCCAGAGATGATTTGAGAAGACTGTGGAAGGACAGACATGTTGTAATAAAAGCTTTCTGATAGCGCTGCAGCTGTGTTTTTATCTGTTTCCCCTCCTTAGAGCTCAGCGCATGTGTAACTTAGAGACATCCCAAATCAACTTATTAAAAGAGGGGGCAGCAGAATTTGCGCCAGAGTGGAGAGAGATTGTTTACTGGGTAGATCTCTGTCTGCTCTCCTCGTAAAAGGTACCTTTGTCCGTTGGTCTTTCTTTCCTTTTTGAATTGTTATGATGTTGCAGGTTGTTTGAACCCAACAATTAGATAACAGTTCTTGGTGCTAGCAGACGTGTTTTCCGCCTATCTGTGTCCTTGACTGGTCTGACTGTCTGTGAGGCAACTTTATGTGGCAGACATTTCTGTTGCCACCTAATTAGTTAAAGGACTGCAGGCACTCTGCTCAGTCAGGGAAGTCAGGCATCAAGCTTTTGGTTGAACTGCGACCGTCTCCCAGTCTGAGTCTTAACAACTCGGGTCGTCTCCACAAACGTACAAACCCCGCCTCTCGCTGTCAGCAGTTGCATCAGAAATCCTCTGGTCCAAATTTCAATATCAAACATGCAATCAGCTGCACACCTTTAACATCATCCACAAACAGTTGGGATAGACGCGTCAACCTCCACCCGCGCCGTGGATCATTGATGGATCCTGTTTGCATTTCTGTTCCTAAACCTGGATAAGGGGGTTGTTGATGGTATTCAGATTATCAAATCCATTTCCAGATAGAGAGATTACGCAAAATGCGACACAGGAGAAGCTTGGGGAGTCACGAAGGAAGAGCCGAAAATGTGTCTGACTCCAGCTAGATCAAAAAGAGAGGCTAATGTAGATTAGCTTCTAGCTTTTTCAGATGACTGTTTTTCTGTAGTATGATGTTTCTCTGGTGTAAAAGGAATCTGCTCCTCCTCAGAATCTGCTGAGATCCGGCACGTGTCCTGAGATCCAGGGTTTCCTGCACATGAAAGAACCCAGTCGAAAGGCCTGGAAGAAAGTTTACTTCTTTCTCCGACGTTCTGGACTCTACAGTTCCACCAAAGGCTCCTCTAAGGTCAGGACAGAAGGACTTGGAGGCTAAAATTCCCATTTACAAAAGATTTACATTTACGCACAAAGAGCAGCGTACAGCCGTGGAAATGTGCGTCCAAAACTACTGAACCATTCCTGAAAATCACAGGCATGGCTCCCAGACGGGTAACACACACACATGCACACATGCACGCGCACGTGGAGTGAGCTGAGTCTCCTTCAATGAACCTGTTCCAGGTTTTAGCAGAGCTTCAGCCTTGCAGTGCACCAACATTTCATTTTTCGTTTTCCACTGACGGTCACATCTTCAGTTTGACCTGCAGACTGAAGCTCTTTTTGAATATTCATCTCCCACAAACCTGTCCTTGCTTCGTCAGAGGAGTGGATCTGGCCGTGCGCTGTGTTCCACGCTGACGTTTTAGACCCTCAAACGGCTTTTGCTTTGTGTGTTTGGGAACCAGGAGCCTCGGCACCTGCAGTGCGTGGCCGACCTGGACAATCTCAACGTCTACTCTGTGGTGAACAGCCGGAAACTCTACGGAGCTCCGACAGTATTCTCCTTCTGTATCAAGGTGAGCCTCTCCACGCCACAAAACGGGAGTGGACGAAGCGAGAAAACCAGGAAATGTTGAAAATCTTTAGCTAAATCAGCTTTCCCTGAGGCTTTTCCACACTGTTGCTCCGCCCTCCGTCTGTATCAGGAGCTGCTCAGTTCTCAGGAGGATGTTGGTGTGCGTTTGAGAATGACGGATGATGAAGGTCTTTCTCTCAAGGACAACACTTTAACATCTTCTTTAAAGATTGCTAAAATCCCAAACCAAAAGCTTTACCTCCAGTGCTGACATGCTGTCGACTGTTTCAACTCCTCAACTTTTGACCCAATTATACACAATGATAGGACAGCAGCCCTGTGCTGATGTGCAACCCTTTACACTAGTGCAGTGTTCATGTCGTCAACGTAAATCAGCTGATTTGTTTGCGGAGAAAAACGGCTTGGTGCCGATATGAAAAGTGGCTTTTGTCCACATCAGAATCGCTGATTCTCTGTGATCGTGTGAACGATGAGCTTCAGTGTGTCAAAGAGTGGCTTATAGATGGACATCGCCATGTTTAAGGGTTAAAACAATTCAAGGATGGAAAGAATAAAAACAATCTTATTTCATTGTTGTCACAAATTTCAGTTTGATTTCTCTCCAAGTTTATGACCAAGCATCCACCAACGCATTTGGTATCTAAGAAAAGTTAAAAGTTTATCTTGTGGAAGAAATTTCCTTGGTCTGTGAAGATCTTTGGTCAGAAACAAAAGATAAAATACATTTTCTGTGTTTGTATAGAAATTGGATTTTACCTTTTTTGTAGAAGCAGAGTGAAAGCAGTCTGACGTAAATGTACGTTTTTAGTCCCTTTTCTTGTTGATGATTTGCTGCATCTGAATGACGTCTGCCTTTTCACACGTCTGTTCGTAGCCGTCCAGAAACCCCACCCGGGTCCAGGACCTGAAGGTCTTGTGTGCTGAGAACGAGCAAACGCGCACGTGTTGGACGTCGGCCTTTCGGCTCTTCAAGGTTTTCACTGATGTTTGCTGAGCAAAATCCGGTTGTTCCGTTCATACCTGGGCAGAGCAGGACGGTCATGGTGGTTGTGTGTTTGTGTCAGCACGGGAAGCAGCTCCAGTCCAACTACCAGCTGTCCAAGTCGACGCCGCGAAGCCTGGAGAGCTCCGCCCCCACAGACCTCAAGGTGAGGCCCCTGAACATGAAGCTGCAGAGTCAGGAATCCTCGGGGCTCCGTCTCTACAACTGTGCCCGTGTGTGCAGGCCGAGTCCAGCCTGGTAGCCATGGACTTCTCAGGGAAAGCTGGAGGACGGGTCATCCAGAACCCGACGGAGGCCCAGACTGTGGGGATGGAGGAGGGTCAGGCCTGGAGGGTGAGGCTGGAAGGGTTGAGTGGAGGCAGATGTAGTGGAGTTAAAATGTGGGATTAAATCAAATATGAAGGAGCTCCTAAATGTCTGGATTTGAGAAAAAAATGACTTGAGCTTCCTCGCCAGCTTTCTGTGCCCCTGCATGGAGAAATGGCATCAGCTGACTCAGAAGTAGCTGGAAAATATCCTGAAACGCTGAGGAAGACGATCAGAGAGAATAATTATCATCCGGATGTATAAATGATGGATGAAACCGGCCTCTTAGGGAAGAAGTGACGCTCAAAACACGCTGCTGCCAGACTGACACGCCGTACCCGACGCTAAAATGGCGGTGCAGGACCTCTGGCACTAAACTGATGGAGGAAACACGACTCCTGGTTTTAAGGCACAGAGAGACGCTCCTAATATTATAAAGTACTGTATGCTACAGTCTGTCGATCTGAATAAAAGAAACTCTTTATGTTGAGTAATGTCCAACGTTCTTTGAGAAAAGTTTTTCAAAGAATCAGAAATATTGTAGAAAGGTTTCTGATGATGAAGGATCAGTGACGGACATTCTATGGCTGGGGGGTGGGGGTTCTCCTTATTGGCGGGTGTCACAACCCTGGGGGGTGCTGTAGTTCTTTAAACAGGATGTTTGGGAACGTACTCTATCAAAATCAAAGTATGAAAACTCATAATAACTCAGAAGTGTTACTTTGAGTTTTTAAGGGGTTTAAGGCTCGCCCTTGGGCAAACGGATGTTGAGCTTTGAACCCGAGTGTTCCTCATGTTCTTCCCCGACAGAAGAGAGAGGCCCTGAGGTGCAGTCTGCCCACCGTGAACTCTGCGGCCAGGCCCTCATGTGAGTCCCCGTCAGCAGTCCTGACCCGGGCCGCGCGGACGTTAAGGCTGAACGGTTTCTGGTTCTGTTCGCAGCCATCCACAAGAGCCAGCCGTGGTTCCATGGAGGCGTGTCCAGGAAGGAAGCCGAGAGGCTGATCGAGAAGCAAGGCTTGGTGGACGGGTGAGGCGCCGTCCTGATGATGGGATTTCAATAATTCTGAGGATCACGTCACGTTTGACGGGTTTGGAGCAGAACAAATAGGATTTATAATAAAAAAAAACGTTATTTTAAAGTCTCACCACACGCTGACAGGACTTCATCATAAAGATGCCCTGAAAGCTTCTGGAGTTTTTGGTGAATCATTTTCCTTTTGGCTTTTAATTCCAAGGGTTTTTTTGTTTTTAGCAGCAGCTCTCAAAGTGAGAAATGCTCCTGCTAACCTTTGAGCTGCCGTAGATCTTTTGAAGAAAACATGTAGATATTTTTATGATAAAACACTCCTAAACAGAGGTGAACATTGTGGACCTCCTGCGCGTCCCTCTGCAGCAGGGGGGTCTGTGTGAAGGGCCGAAACATGCAGGATTCCCTCTGGACAGAAGAACCTCTGTTTCTTCTTTCAGGATGTTCCTGATCCGAGGCAGCCAGCAGCACGAGCAGTGCTTCGTCCTGTCGCTGTGCTTTCAGCTGAAAGCCAAACATTACCTGGTGATCCCTGTAAGTTCCCACGGCTCCGCCTCCCCCTGACTTTTGAAGGCGGCGCTAACCCCCCCCTCGGTTTTTTCCCTCTGCAGTTTGAGAAGGGGGGGAGGAAGTACTACACCATCGACGATGGCGTGACTCTTTTTATAGACCTTCTGCAGCTGGTGGAGTTTCACCAGATCAACAAAGGTATCCTCCCCGTGTGCCTGAAACACCCCTGTGTCTGCGTCACGCTGTAGCCCCGCCTCCTCTGCAGCCCAGTCGGCTCATGACGAGCAGCAAAGCATTGAGTGCTTAAATTGTCAGAACTGTAAGAAAAGGGTAAATGGTAAATATGAAGGATATTGTCACCCCCCCCCCCCCTTAGTACTTTAAAAGATTTTCCACAACCTCCACTCCTTCACACGGTGGCTGGTTTGAATCCTGGACTGCAGGCTGAGAAGGTGATGGAGCACTTCATAGATGTTACTGGCAGAGAGACTTTTCCGTGAACCAGTGGAGCAGCCTGGAAGCAGCAGCAGCAGCCTGTAAGAAGCAGCCTCACAAATGACGGCTGCTGAAACATTAGAGTGTAGTGAACTGCCTTGGCCACCAGAGGGAGCTCCGCCTCTGCATCCATCAGCCCCACTGACGCAGCATCAGGGTGCTTCGCATCTCATGTCATAAATGGAGCGGGGCTGACTTCCTGCAGTGGATCGATGCTGCATTTGCACAAACATTGTGACAAATTCCACTTCTGCCTAAATACTAAATAGGAAAAGTGGAAATTTTTAAATGTTCTTGCCTACAGCTGTTTAGGAAAATGAATGTCAAAATCAGAGGGTTAATTTGTAGAAACAGGAAATTCCCAGTTATGCAAGTATACAAGAGGACAAATTCAATGTATAATTAAGCTTCTATTTATGAAGTATTGTTTATTTATAAATGAATGTTCAGCGTTTGAAAGTAATTCCGGGAATAAAGTCTTATTTTGTCATTTTAAAAGTTGTTGCACATCCAGACACCTGTAAAATAAAGTTTTCTTGTATTAATTCCTCTAAGATTTTTTTTTTTAGTTTTCATCTGTGTGAATCTTAAATATTTGTAAATTAGTATTGGCATTACAGAATTCTTTTTATATGGATTTTTGGTTTATTTTTGAGTGTTTTGTTCAGTCACATCTGGTTTACATAAAATAAATGCTTTTGTATTTAAAACAAACTGTATTTATTGCTTGAATTCGTAAACTCAGATACATTTTTAAATCATCGTATTGGTAAAAACGTGTTTGAGGTGGTACAGATGTTATTTAAGATAAGTTATTTATAGTTTCTAATATTAGGAAAACATCAAAGGCCGGTTTTAGCGTGTACTTTTTGTGTGGTACTTGTGTTGTTTTTGTGTGTCTTGCTATGTAAAGATGCAGCTCACTTTCTTTTGTCCCAATTTTTGCCGGAACAGTTGAAAATTTCTTTTTTTTTTTATTTCTTTTTTTTCTTTTTTTTTTCTGTAACTTGTGTCCAACAGCTGAGCAAACAGATTGGAGCTGAAGGCCTTTTGTGTTGGACGGGGTTTACAATCGCAAAAAGAGCTTATATAACTTCAGAAAACCAGAGTGTAAATTTGTATAAACCCCTTTTTGTTTTTTATTATTTTTTATTTATTTGTTACATTTAGTGTGTGTGTCGGGGGGGTTGGAAGAGTATAAAAGGAAGAGAGGTGGGGGATACAAGCACTGATTCGTATAAGTTATTAATTTAAGAGGTAACAATTATACCAGATCTGCTAAGACGACAAATATTACATCAAAGGGGAAATTCTGAAGACATCTGTCCATCAATACACTGTGGGTTAGGAGGGGGGATGAAGCAGACAGGGAGCAGTTTGCACGTGCACGTGGAGATACATGCACGCTGCCGAAGTGAACCGTGTGTTCATAAGGGGAACCAGATCCTCCCAGCCAGATCAGTAGTGGGGGGAGGAGAGACCCCCAGGCCAGGAGCACCCCCGGCGACGGGACCAACGCAGCCCGGGAAGGGGGAACCGCCCACCCACCCATCCAGGGGCAGAGGAGGTCCCCGGCGCCGGGAGGCATAGGCAAACCTGGCGTTTGGGCCCCCAGGTTACAGGACAGGCGTGCTTCGCCGTACCAGGCGGCAGCCATGGGGGCCACTGGACACCGAGACACGGGCCAAGGACGAAGCCAGGGCCCAGAGAACCCATGAGCCCAGCCGGCGCCCCATCTCCACAAGCCAGCCCCGGCACCCGACCCAAGCAACCCAGAGATCACCGCGCAACCACTGCTCCACCCCCCACCCCCCACTACTCTACCCTCTACAACCCTCCTCACCCGCCATGTTATCCGACCCCCCCCAATGCCCCTCTGGGATGGGGAGGGAGAGCACCAAAGGATCCGGGTGAGGCGGCCCCCAGGTCTGTCCCACCCATGCACTCTCGCACACATGCTCACAATCTTCTGGTTGCCCCCCACCCCCTGTCGCCACACAGTAACCCCCTTTCCGGCCGATCGACCCCCCAGCGCCACACTCCTGACCACCACTGCAGCCGACAGGGAACCCACAACCCGGCCGCCCTGAGAGGACCAGGCGGGTGTATACCAGCCCCCCCTCCCCGACCCCACCCATGTATGGAGGTGTGGGCTGGCTGTGTGTGTGCTGCAGGTAAAATAGGAGATGTCCAGTGGGGAGGACCCCACTGCTGCCAAGCAGTAGAGCCCCCCACTTGGGGGTCCCTCTGTGATTGGTGTGTATTTGCTGTGTGTGTGCTGCTAACATGCAGTGTGTGTGTCTAAAGTGGAAGTTAAAATTGGGGGGGGGGGGACCAGTGAGAGATGAGCACGGATGTTTCACCGTGCCCCCCTCCACCAGACCATCTCCACAAGGCCCTAGATGAATCAGGGTGTCTAATATACGAGTAAAAGTGGAATGGAGGGCGGCCGCCGGCGCGAACCCAGAGAGAGACACCCCCAGTGAGCCCCCCCAGCATAACCCACCCATCCAGTTCCTGGAGCCCTATGTGCCTGTGTGCAACATTTATTTGGGTGGGAGCGGGGAGGAACAGGTGGATGGGCACAAACGGGGGAAGAGGGCTCCCCCCGAATGACTGGCCCCAAAGCCGGCCGCGGTAGGCGCCCCCCCCCTCCCAGGGCGGCCAGGCAGCCAGGAGGCGGCAAGCCAGCCGCAGATGGAGGCCAGAGCTGTGCCAGCGCCAATAGACAGTCAGCAAGTAAGGGGCCCGGTGCCACCCCAGTGGGGCAGGAGGTCCAGCCCCACCATTCATGCCCTGACTTCCCTAAGGGACTAGCACACCGCCCCCCCCCCCCCCACCTAGAAAGTAAATTAATAAATGGCAAGAAAAGAGGAAATGTGCATTTGTGCCTTGTAAGTTTATTTATTCTTATCTTGGTGTTAGAAATCTGGAGGGAAAGCAGGTCCAATAATGAACAAATGGATCCTCTAAATATACCTAAGTTACTTGCAGCTCCACCTCCTCTCTAGTGTCGGCGGTTCCCGCACCTTCTGCAGTCAGCTTCTAATGTCCACGTGCTGCTAATGTTTTTACGCGTTACTTTTTCCTCTTTTTAGGATAAGGTCTCCAATCTGGTTTACAGCATTAAAGTTCCCCTGGAATCCTCTGCCTCCTCTTCCTCTCTGGGCCTGGGTGCTTCCCTCAATCCCCCTCCATAACACATAGTGCGTTACCATCCAATGAGAACACTTCGCTCGCAAAATGCAGGACTGCTTGTGGTTCCTAGAATTAGTAAAAGTACGGTTGGAGGTAGAGCGTTTAGCCACCAAGCCCCTGTCTTATGGAATAAACTTTCTACATTCAAAGTTAGACTGAAAACATTCCTCTTTGGACAGGATTATTGTCAGACTAGTTAGTATTCAGAGATTATTTAACTTACTGTTAACACGTTTGAATTAAACTGAACAACAATTAGTTTTTAGTAGGCTGCTAGAAATTTGAAGCTGGGGAAACTATGGAGCACTGGGGTTCTGACCTCTATTCTCATCTACTTATCTCATTCTCTCCTCTATTCTTGACATTAGTTCTCCATGCCTCTGTTTGGTACAGTGCGATTCATGTGTTCTCCCTCTTTCCCAGCACTCCCCTGGGTCAGGGTTAGGGTTAGTTGTTTGTCACGCTGTGACAAAATCCTGTTTATCACGCAGTGATGTCATCAGCTGGGAGACGGAGCGGACTTCTTTAAAGTTGACTGTTTTTCCCCTCTGTGATGTTTCTGGACAGTTTTTGTGAATCCCCTTGCATGTTCAGTGAGTTTAAACTAAAAGAAAGAAGAAGAAGAATCCTCATAAAAACAATCGATGGTTGTGGTGTTGTGCCGTTTTGTGTCTGCGCGTTTAGTGGAAAGAGCTTTCAAGGAAGCGAGTCTCTACCTTTAGTAGCTTAAAAGTGTTCAAAAATGATCTGAATCTTCAGTTCCAGCTCATCGTTCCATCAGTTCAGACGGGCAGCTTTCCTTTCCTTTCCAAATGTTAGATCTTTTTCTAGAACACTTCTTGACTTATGAAAGCTCATTATGTATATTGTATGTTAAATGTGTTTATTTCCATTAACAGATGAGTCTTAGTTAGAAAGTGTTTTGTTTTAGCCTGTCAGTGTGTTGAAGACCTGGAGGTGTCTCAGCCATGTATCAACCCTGGAATAACAGCCAGCAGACAGATTTAAGCTGAGTCCCCATAGTGCAGCAAAGTCAGCATTGACCAGTGCACCAGTGCATTGTGGGGGATGGGTTGGACGGCCTTGTGAAGCTCATTGGTGACATCTTTCCCTTCCTCCTGTCGTCTTCAGCCAGTGGCATCAGTCTTTGTATGGGTGTCTGTGGTTCGTGGCGGCGGGCGGCGCCTCTTCGTCTTCAGGATGGACTCGGGCTGCTGTCTGAACCCTCAGCAGGTGAAGTCTTTCCATCAGGGAGACCACACTTGGTTCTTTGAACTTCTCTCCACCTGTCTGTCCATCTGCTGCGGTTGCCGCTCACGTTTGTGAGGCTGTGCCACATGCGCATCGGCCCCATCCTGATTCATTATTCAGCTCCTCCGCCCAGATGTAGCAAAAGAGCAGCTGCTCTCTCCATCACAGGCCGGCCCGGACTCTGCATGAGGAAGGATCTTGTTGTCTTTATCCACTGGCTCTCTTCCCTTCAGTTCTGTTCTCCTCATCCTGGCTGTTGCAGACGGTTATGCTGTGGAAGGAACACTGTCTGCTGCTTCACTGATCAATGGAAAGCAGAAATAGCTGCTTAGGACAAGACAATAAAAACGTTCTGCAGAGCTAAACATCCTTTTTCTGTTATGGAGGACCCAAGGATGCTTGGTCTTTGATTTACGCCGGGCTGTCCGGTTCAGCAATCACACCCAAACTGTACGGATGATTAGCTTCAATGTTTCAACGACTACCCCGACTACCGACTACTGGTTGAGTTTTGTCACTTGGAATTGTGTTGAATAAGTGATCTTTGTCAGAGTTTCACCAACAAGTCTTCCTCCTGCATAGAGCTCCTCTAAACCTGGAACATCTCCTGACCTCCTGCTTGTGTTTGACCCTCTGATTACCTGAACATCTAAACTCAAAAATATAAACCTTCTGAAATCTGAAAATGAAACTTTGGCATAATTTCTATAAAGAAGATCTACCTCATCTTCAGGTTTGCCGATTCATCCCTCACACGTCACTCATCAGTTAGTCTTCACTCTGAGCCAACAGCTAAAGCGCTCACTTTCCTCACAGCCAAACATAATACAAAGAATAATTATAATTAATTTCATTCAAAAGCACCTTTCAAGGAAATCAAGGACACTGTACAAAACAGAGGTTCAAAAATCCTCATTAAAAACACAATAAATAATACGTGAAAATCAAAAGTGCATCAGGAGGAAAATGCAAGTTATGGAGGTCAGGAAGGAGGGAATTCCAGAGTTTGGGAGCCAAGCAGCTGAGGCTCGGGTTCCCGTGGTACCGGGTCGGGCCGGAGGAACAGAGAGCTGAACAGAGGGGGAGCACTGAAGAGAACGAGAGGGGGTTCTGATAAAGAATAGGTCGGAGAGATAAGGAGGAGCCAGGTTATGGAGGGCCTTAAAGGTAAACAGGAGGAGTTTGAATTTGATTCTGGAGGTTCTGGGATGCCAGTGCGGCTGGTGGAGAACCGGGGTGACATGACTAAAGGAGGGGGTTCTGGAGGTTCTGGAGATGATGCGGGACGCTGAGTTCTGCCCATTTTCACTTACGTTACATAAATTGTCTACGCCCCTCCCTCATCCGAAACTCTGCCTTTATTCTTGTCCACAGTGTGCTCGCTGCCCGCTTACATAACTTTAATTAACTCCGCTTTGGTGTTCCTCAAAAAACTCTATCTGCATTCAAGTCCTTTCCCCCGCCCTCCTCCGCCCCGCCCTCCTCTTTCGGGGCTGTCTGGCCTTAACCAGAGTCGGCGTCTGACCTCTGGGGTCTCTTCACTTGGTCAGAGATGATCACAAACATGTAGATGTCTCTATCCCAGAGCATGCTTCACTAAATGCTTCACTTAATCTTTCAGTCACACTTTCAATGCAGTTTGAAAAAAGCTCTTTCTGACTACGTTAAGAAAACAAACAGTGTTGTGTGAATGGGGATTTCAGGTTGCCATACGATGTGTTGTGTTTTCTGATCTTTTGAAGGCTGTGTGTTTGTATTGGAATGGCAACAGTGATCAACACTAAGGATGTTGTCGTCAAAGATAGATGCTGCATGGTCAGAGAAGCTTAGAGGTCATTTTCAGTTGGGAGGGGATGCCTTGCTCCCTGACTTGTATTGGTTGCTCTCCTATACTGTGGATTATCACAGGAACCACATGTTCTGCTCCTCCTGCTGAGTTAATATTAAAGCGCTCTCAAGCTTTACCCAGAATACCTTGTGAAATGTTGTGGGAAGTTTGTTTTTTCTCTGTAAGAAACAGAAGCAGCTGTATCAGCCAAACATGCACAGGCGAGTAAGGGATTCAGATCTGATGCACTTTCTGCTCGTAGAAAACAATAAAAATAATAAAAGAGATGATTGAAACACAGAAACTTGCATGTTTCTGGATTTGATAAGACCTAAAACAACTTCAAGAATATATGTTTGAATTAAAGTGTGGGTGACATGGCCTATTTTAATAAGCCAAAATATAGTAAATAGTCTCTATTTCATGTTGCGATTGTTTTTAATATTTTTCGAAAAAGAATAAATAGCGAAAAACGCGATATAAACAACGAGGACGGCCGCCGGCTTCACGCATTCCGCCGACTTCGCGCCGCCATGTTTGTGACGTAACGAAAGGAAGACAAGGCAGACAACATGGCTAGCACCGATAGCGAAGCACAGAGTGATGCTACCGTCTCTATTAGCGATTTATCATCAGATGAACAGAAAGATGAAGAGGAAAGTTGCGGAGATTATCATGATGATGAGTCACTTTTGCAACCGTATCGATTCGAACCCTTTTGCGAAAGTGAGGAGGATAAAGCAGAAAGTAGTAGGTCTAGTGATGCCGATGACGATAAGAAAATAAAGAGACTCCAGAGATCTTTCAATATTTAGCCAAATTTTGCAAAAGCTTTGTTTAATAAATTACAATTTGGTAAATAAAATATAAATTGATACCCCAACAAAAAATATAAACCACTCCAATTAAGTAAAAAATGTATAAAATTAAATTACTCCACTTACCCTAAAATATACTCAAATGTCCCCTTTTAGCCTAATCTAAACAAAGGTAAACACTGGTTTTCAACCCAATTTACAAAATAAATGTAAAAAAATAAAAGTTTCCCAGATATTACTACTCTTTAGTTAACAAAGTCACTGTATACCATTAACAACTGTGGAACATTAACAGTTTTACCAGTTTGAAACCTTTTCTCGTGCGCGCTCACACACACACACACACAGTTCAGTTTACTCACGGTACCGGCACCTCAAAAGCAAAAGAAAAAAAAACGTTGCAGGCCTGTTGCTTCTCTTGCAAAACATTGAGTGCGTTGAAATACTCCAGTTGGATCCAAGGACAACCGAAAACACGACTACTTCGCCTCAATGTGATCCATCGTGATGCACACTAGCCTAGCTTAGCAGCCTCCGCTCCCGACTCCAGCGCCGTCCTCTCCGACCCGGAAAACGGCTCGCTCGCTTCCAGCTCAGCCGCCTTTCCTCGACTCAGAAGCCAAGATCCTCCTCCCAACTCTCCGTTCAAAATTCTTCGTTTGTGTCCCGGTTTTTGTCCCTTCAAAAACGCAGACTTCTCTCCTGCAGATCTGGAGGGAAAAATCCTTCGCCGTCCACCTTCTTGAACTTTCCCCTTTTCAGCAGCGTTTCTTGTTTTGGGAATTTATACACAGATACACTTTCACTAGATGTATTGCTACATCCAGCTGCCACACAACGACTTGGCATGTTGATGATTAACAGATTTAAACACGAGAGAAACGAAGCTACCTGTTTTGTTTACATGCTGTCCGAAGCGGAACTGCGAATGTCAACTCCCTTTCGTGACGTCACAGGTCATATCGAGGTCACTTCCAGCCTGCGCTCTAGCGGCAAATTCAAATCTCTGATTCCTTCGAAAGATGTCTATTATTCATATGCTTCGGATTTTTTTCGACGCTAACTATTGGTATCAATAGAATCAGCGTTTAAAAGGCTTTTTTATTTGACAAAGTTGTTCAAAGCATGGCATCCACACTTTAAGTTGTGTTCAAACTTTATAGTAAACAGATTCAGAACCCAGTGCCCTAAAGAAACTCACAAAATGAAAAAATCAAGTTTTAAGTTAATTGGAAAAAATCAACCAGAAATAAAAAAAAATATTGTCCGAACTTTTTGATGTCTTTATCAGTTTTTCGTGGTCGGACACTAGTGTGCCAGGGAGATGGTCAGGTGTGCCGTGGGAAATCATCACCTCATCACTGATCTAAAAACATTTACCATCTCCAGGATATCTGCTCTGAGTCCAGCCAAAGTGATTTTTCATATTGCTAACTGAGTAGTTAGGAATATGAAAACTCATAAAATACTTTTTTCTTTGTGTTTATTTGATTCTATTAAAGATATTTTGATAAGAATGACGGTACAGCGATTTAGCTGCAGCTACAGCTGTTTTTGGAAAAGTCCCGCCTCTTTAACTGTCTCCACCAATCATTCTCAATCACACGTCATCCGTCTGGCCAATCAGAAGTGGTAACGTCTTCACTTCCTTGTTCTGACTCTTCTCATAAAGTCTGTCAGTTCTAACAAAAATATCATCTAAAGCTCGTCTTTAGCGGTGTAGCTTTGCGGTGTCAGACCGTGGAACAAGTGAACAAAACAATGAAGCTCAGAGACCCTAGTCTGTCTGCCATCACTACATCTCCCATGATGCATTGGGTTAAAGTGACAGCGTCTCAGGGCACAATGAATATTCGCTGTTAAACGTCTTGAAACAACAACGAACACACATCAAACAGTTTTTAAATCTTTTAACTTAACGTTTATTACATCTTTTAGAAAAAAACAGCTGCAACTTTAAGCTTTTACTGCCACAAAAATGCATGTGAGATTACAGAGGGGCTATAGATCAATACAGACTGTGAGTTTCAAGGTTAAAATGTGCCATGGCTCAAAAAGGTTGAAAAACACTGGTCTATATGATGCTTTCCTTCGGTCTTTCAGAGTAAGTACATCCATATACATGATCATATATGACCGTTGGCACACTAAATAACTATTTTTTTTATGTCAAATGTGTTATTTTTGCAGCCTATTTTCTGACCCGGCAGTAAGACAACTTTATCTCTGAAGCTCCGCCTTTCTCCTTGTGGGTGTCGCCCATTTCATGACATCATCCTAGAGTCGGCCTCAGCAGCATTTCTCCCACAAAAACAAACAACATCTAAACCTTTTCAAAGATGGGCCTTCATTATGTTCATATACAATAAAAGCGTTCAGCCAATCACCGCTAACTCCACTGAGAAAGTGGGCGTGTCTGTTAGCCTAGGGGCAGAGCTGGCAGCACAGACTCTTCCTGGAAGGGGCTGGTCCTCACTTTGTGATGTCACAATGTGACAACCTCTTCGTTTTGGTGGATTGGGAAGGGTTGGTGCTCAGAGAGCAGGTTTTTAGAGGAATACTCAGAAATGTATGGATCAAAATACCACTTTGGGTTGTTTTTAGTCAGGGATGAACAATGTGATACCCTAAAAAGCTCCAAAAGTTGATTTATCATGATATCAAGTACTGTGAGGCGGTTGCGGTGCAAAGGTAGAGCAGGCGACCGACATCTGATCACAGGTTATGTTCCCGCCCAGTCCGCCAAAGTGTCCTTGGGCAAGGCGCTGAACCCCACATTGCTCCTGATGATTATAGGTTGGCGCCGGTGCTCGGCTGTGACTCTGCGTTTGTTTTTGGGTAAAGGGAACTGTGACTGTGAAGCCCTTTGGTCCTCTAAGAAGGCAGTAAAACCCTCTGGAAGTACCGTACACACCATTTACTATTTCCTGAAGGAGGATAAATGGAGAAGATAAACGTGGGGTTAGGGTCAGTTTATGCCTGATGACTAGGATTAGGCCTTGGATTCAGGTGTACAAAATGAACCTGTGTTTTACTCTAGGGACATTTTGAAGCGACATGAACATCAGTGAAAGATGACTTTAAGTGTGTCCATGTTTTATTCACCAGTGAGTCAATGTAGGTAGGTCACCCAGCAGCAAACAGGCTTCTCTGTTTACCAGGGAGGAACAAACTGCCCACCTTTGCTTGTCTGGACTGATGTGGTGTTGTCTCCATCTACCACCCCTTCCTGGGTCATTCCATGAAAATTTGCCCTTTTGGACATAAAAATCTGTCATTTTTTTTACCAAAATGTTTCCTTTTTTAATATGTTCTAAGTTATTGGGAATGTGTTTAACTTTCACAAAATAACGTCTTCCCATCTCAGGCATTATTCTGATTTGATAAATTTTCCTTATGCCCTGCGACAGATTGGCGACCTGTCCAGGGTGTCCCCTGCCTCCGCCCTAAAGTGGCGGGATAGGTGGCAGCCCCGTGACCCCGTAAGGGACAAAACAGAAGATGATGAATGCATTTCCCTATTTCCAGTTGTGGTTGAAGTAAATTTTCAACCCCATCACGTACACTATGGAATCTCCCTGAATATTATA
Source organism: Oryzias sinensis (assembly GCA_037389245.1). Classification (NCBI taxonomy): domain Eukaryota; kingdom Metazoa; phylum Chordata; class Actinopteri; order Beloniformes; family Adrianichthyidae; genus Oryzias; species Oryzias sinensis. The sequence continues at coordinate 5,571,328 of CM074508.1, read as the reverse complement.
ATAAAAATTGTTAATTAAAGATTTAATATTTTTCATTTAGTCATATTTCCCCTGTTCTAATTAAATCAGAGAACATTTCTCTTAAAAATATTTTTTTTCTCTCTAAAATCGTAAAATGTAACTAACAGGTTAAATTCACTGTGATCATTTTCATGAATAAAGTAATTTATTAGAAGATTTGTAATCCATAATAATAATAATAATACATTTTATTTCAAGCGCCTTTCAGGTCACCCAAGGTCGCTGTACAAGGTTAAAAAATAAGAAAAACAGAATAAAACATCAATTAGAAATTATCAGAGTAAACCATGAATAAACATAACGACATAAAAACAGGATAGCAAAACAGACAAACAAGGTTATGTTAACTGAATGGATTAACTGTATGATTGTTTGAAGAGATGAGTCATGAGTTTTGATTTGAACAGTGGCAGCGTGTCGGTATTGCATAGATCTAGAGGAAGAGAATTCCATAGCTGGGGGGCGGAGCTACTGAAAGCTCTGCCCCCCATGGTTGCAAGACGGGCAGGTGGGACATGGAGTTGGAGAGAGGAAGAGGAGCGGAGAGATCGGAAGGGAATGGAAATGTGAAGAAGGTCAAAAATGTAGGGTGGAGCCAGGTTATGGAGTGCTCTGAAGGTTATGAGGAGAATCTTGAAACTAATTCTTTGTTTTATGGGATGCCAGGGGGGTATTCCAGAAAGCAGGTTATGCTAGCTCCCACGATAAGTTTGAGGCTAAAGAAGTGTGCAACCACTGCTTACGGTTCCAAAACCAGAGGTATGTTTTAGGGTATACTTAGTTCCCCTGCCAACTCATGCTCTGAACATAACCTGGTCTGGAGCAGGTTTAGTTGAAGGTTAGTTTGTTTTCAGAGAGGTGAAGCAGCATGGCGTGTCCATTTGAAGATGATTTAGTGGATAAAGAAGCTCAGATAATACTTTTTCCACCATGAGAGGGTGATAAGACCACATATGGATGTTGGAAAAATACACTTTTTTACTTTGATCTAACTTAATTATTTGCTTCAGTTAAGATAAATCATTTTTTTGAGTTCAGTCAGCTTAATAACACGTAGTTTTCAGACAGTTATATTACTTTAACTCAAATTAATTCAATTAAGTAGGTGTAACTTTGGTGCTGCTGTTAGATCAGCACAGCAAGGGATTGTGGGATACCATTCCCTTTGTCTGTCTGGACGGATTTGTGTTTAAGTGTGGGTTTTTGACCAAATGTGTTTAATTGTTTAGCTGTTTTAGTGTGTTTCACCGTGTTTTGTTGAGTTATTTTGTCCTACTAAGCTTAAGTCTCTGCACCATGAGTGAGAGGAAGGGAGAGCATGATGAGTTTATACAGTAAACCCTTGTTTTTCGCGGGGGTTACGTTCCAAAAAGAACCCATGTTAGGCAAAATCCGTGAAGTAGAATCCTTTATTTTTTTTTACAATTATTTTACAATTAAATACTCCAGTATACATTGAAAAGAAAGAACAAACCATTTTACAGGCTCTAGGATTTGTTTCACAAATCATATTTTAATCATCCATGTGAACAGAAGGCTTCAAATTGCGGAGATTAGCCCCGCCCACCACGACCCGAGTAATTGGATTAAACGGGAGAAAATTTAAAATGATTATGAAAAAAATACTATAAGTACAGTCGGACAAATAGTGACTCAGGTGTATCTCACTGCTCTTCAGACTGAGCCGCTGCATCCTGACTCCGCTCTGTGTTTTCTTCTTTAGAAGCCCGCGGTGCAGCTGTTTGTTCAGGAGAAGAACATAGTGATTGGCAGTTGGTGTCGCTCTTTTTTCTATGGGTTATAGAGAAACTTGAAATTTGGCAAGCTGTTTTATGCACGTGTACATATTAAACTGTAACGTTATTGACGCACTGGTAGAGAAGAAGCGGAGTGATTTTTTTAGCCAATCACAATTCAGAACACAATGCACGATGCAAATCCGTGAAGTAGCGAAACCGTGAAAAGTAAACCATCTTATAGCAAGGGATCACTGCATAGCACCCCTACCTCCCAATACTGTGATGATAATGATGGAAATTCTTAAATAATTGTATGCACGTTGTGCATATTGTTTTGTTTTCTTATTTTTAGAAAAATGAGAATACCTGCCGGCTCAAACTTAGACATATGAGAGTTCAAGAATTATAATTAATTAAGATGGAAAAACGATTAATTGAATTGGAGTAATATGACATTTAGTTAGATAAATATGTAAATTTGAGTTGTATAAAGAATTATTGAGTTTTATAGACGTAAGAAATAAGGTTGAATAAATTTAACTCAATTACTTGTTACCAATAGAAGTAATTCATTTACGGTAAGTTGGCAAAATTGGATAAGTTATATATATATGCGTCACAAGGAAAATGGAAATATGATCAGACACTCGTGCGTTTACTTTGTCTGTTCTTCTACTACACGCAGAAACTCTTTCTTTTGCTGATGATGCAGCCGTGTTACTTTTTTGATGGACGTATAATCTTCATACGCCATCATTAAAATCTCAGACTCCGTCTCACTACAGTATCGCGCTCTCTTTGGTTCTCCACGCGTTTCCATGGTGACTCCGGAAATCGGCCATCCATTGAGAATGTCTTTATATACCTGCTGTGCACGCCCATTAACCCAGGGTTACCAAGTGGAGCGCAATTACACCAACTCATATCCGGTCTTTTGGAACCGACATACCCAGAGTAAGCAAGTTCAGGCGGATTTCAGCCAGAGTTCAGGCTTAAAGTCAGGGTAGTTTAAACATGCTTCCTGGAATACCCCCCAGGAAGAGAAGGTGAGAAACATGACAAAAAGCAAACCAGTCTTAAACATTTGGTGATTGTGCTTTAAATGCATGATGTGTCTAAAAGTGATGAGCTATGACAGACAAGTGATCAGTAGATACATCTCCGTTTGTCCCAGGGCCGAATACTTTCGCAAGGCACTGGATTTGCCTCTTGAGTTTACGTGTTGTTTCGTATTTCTAACAACACAAATGTTAAAATCTTAACCCCGTAACATTAAAGCGTTACAGGGTTGAGAATTTTGAGCAAAATGGCCACAGTTTCATATATCAAGCACTGAGAAGTGGGTACATAACATCCATAAAGTTCAGAATTAAATGTTTTATTTAAATAACAAAAAAACTTTTAAGCAAGTAGTAGTTTTTCTATAACTTTTTTATGGTTCGGAGTTGAGTCGCAGCGCTTGACCATATCAACTTCACCAAATAAATGACAAAAAATACAAAAAAGGCTGGAACTGAGCTGCTTCCTCTGGGGCTCCAGGGTCCAATAGATTTCATTATTTTTTTGAAGAAGTATTAAAACTTGCATTTCATTGTATACATTAAGCTGTTTGAATATAAAGCTTCATTATATTATACTACATACAGAGAGGGACACAAATTGTCCCATTTTTGTGGAATGTCTCTCCTTCACTAATTTTTCCCACACATGGTTTACTTTTTAGAGAATCCTGCCTTAAGGAAGGTCTGGTATTTACTGTGTTTAACAGCACAAACACATGTTATGTGTGAGCACATGTATGTTTGCATGAATGTGTTTGAGCACAAAAGTCCACCTGACCATTTCAACTGTAGTTTTCTACTCTCATTGTTGTCTGTTTCTGTTCTCTCATCAACTTTACTCACATTTTTTCTCTCTTTCATTTTATAAATACCCCCCCCCCCACACACATCTATTTCACATTTTCTCTTTGTTCCTTTCAGTCTGGAAAGAAAACCCATCGATAACACAAATCACTCCATCGCAAAGAAAACTGAGCCTCAAATCCTGAAGCGGTTTGAACAGATGAACCTGCAGGAGACACCCGGTTCTGTTTTCTCTGCTGCTGGACTGGACTGTAGAAAAACATGTTTTTAGATTATCTTCATATTAAACTCATATGTTTTTTAAACAGATGTGTGGAGTGTTTTTTTTCATCAGGACTCAAAATGTCCCTAACACATTGTTTTTCAAGCTTTTCTGAGCCACGGCACACTTTAACCTTGTCAAAAATCCCGCGGCACACCAGCATCTAAGAATTAAAAAGAAAAAAGGAGAAACTCATAGTCTGTATTGATCTACAGTCCCTCAGCAATATCACATGCATTTTTGTGATAATTGTGGCAGAAAAAGCTGGAAACTGCAGCTGTTTTTCTAAAAGATTTAATAAAAGTTAAGTTAGAAGATTTAAAAACTGTTTTATGTGTGTTCGTTGTTGTTTCAAGATGTCAAAGAAAGACTCATTGTGCGCTGAGACACTGTCACTTTAACCCAATGCATCATGGGAGATGTAGTGCGAATAGTCGCCGACCACAGACAGACTCTCTTCTCTGAGCTTCATTGTTTTGTTCACTTGTTCCACGGTCTGACACCGGATTCTGTGGAAAGCTACACCGCTAAAGACGAGCTTTAGCTGGTATTTTTGTTGGAACTGAGAGACTTTATGAGCAGAATCAGAACAAGGAAGTGAAGACTTTAACCACTTCTGATTGGTCAGCCTGATGACATATGATTAAGCCTCCAACAATGATTGGTGGAGACAGTTAAAGGGGCGGGACTTTCCCAAAAATAGAGCTGAAGCTGAGGCTAAATCGCGGTACCGTCATTCTTATCAAAGTGTCTTTAATAGAATCAAATAAACACAAAGAAAAAAGTATTTTACGATCTTTTATATTCCTAACTATTCAGTGTTTTATCAGGGCCTGTTTGGATGAACACAGAGCTGAAATCCTGGAGATGGGAAATGTTTGAAAAACAGTGGTCTAATTGAACTGAAATCTGCTTCTCTGTAGCTCACTGACATGGAGGACATGGAGGGGGATACAGTGAGGGGAGGCAGGGTCCTTTTGTGATGATCAAGATGGATGTTTTTGGGTTTTGATGAGTCATTTTTCCTTCAGAACGTTGAAGTTCATATCACTATAATGCCTTTTTTTTTAGTGTTTTAGCTGCAGTCTCTCATCCCGTTCCAATCAGCACTCATCAAGCCTCATGGTACCAACGAGGTGTTACTTTAAACTATGAGTTCACTCCAGTTCAAGAAGAAAATGGTAGCTCATCCAATCAGGAGCACAGAATGACAAAATCACTGACATTTCACTGACGGAGCAGAGCTCTGCTGAGATCCACTGGGACGGCCTACCTTCACGTTTTGCCTCACGTTGTCTGGATCAGCAGAGTAAGTGGAATGTGTAGGAAGAAGACATCAACCCTTTCATCCCCTGCATGCAGCCTCAAACTCTGGAGCTTCTTCTTCTTCTTCTTCGTTTTAGGGGAGCAGCTGAAGTTTTTTGCTTGGAATGACGGTAATGTTCAAATCATACATCACAGATGCTGCTGTAGATCCATATGTGGGATTGACTCTGATCAAAAGGTTACAGTGCCGTGTCTGAACATCAGACTATCCCGCTAATGTTAATTTTATCCGTGTGAAACCATTTAAACGGATGATGTAAAGATGAGAAGATTTTTCTCTACAGACGTCTGATGACACAAACGGTTTGGTGATTATCATCACCCCCAGGTTTGAGGGGGAAATACTTACCAGCTCTAAAACACGGTGGTGGTGGTATTATGCTATGTGGCTGCTTGGCTGCAGGCAGATGGCTGTTTTCCTTTAATAATTTCCTTTACTTTGGTTCGGTTGAAGACTAGAGTGAACTGAGGAGATCTCATCACGTATAAAGAGGTGAAGGTTCTACTCGTCAACATGCTTTCTTAAATATGAATAATACTGTTGCCATTTAGGGACTCCCTGTCTACCATTGATGGGGTAAATGTCTCTCTTTGGACTGCCTGATCCCGTACTTTTTACCATTGTTATGAGACTGTAATCACTAACGAAGGTCTTGTGGTCACAGTTCTTTAAATTGATCCTGTTTGATGAACCTTTCCAAACTAAACCACTGAACTAACCGAAAGTATAACAATGACGGATCAGTGTCAGCTGTGGAAGGCGCCGGTGATCATGACAACACTGGTGAGACTTGTTGGTAACACACACACGCACACATACACACACACACACACTTTGTGTAATTAATTCATGGCTTTCAGGATTGTATTACATTCAGCGCTAGTAGCGGCTCTGTTGATGATGCGCCGCTGTTGCTGGCTGGTATTCATGCTTCACCTTTACGTCAAGTTGGTCTACTTTTAAAGCAGAGGAATGTCTAAAATCAGCTGCTCTGTTTTTAGACCCCCCCCTTTCATCCTCCAATCACCTGCTTTCTCTCCTCCGCCGCAGAGACCAAACCCAATTAGTGCTGCTGAATTACTGATGCACTCCACAGTATATTTCTGCAGCCACATGTGAGCACACGACTCAAATCCAGGGCGCACAACAGCGAGATCAAAGCCAGCGGGGAGTGGGGTGCAGGCCCTTTAAGAGAGGCAGAGCGGGGAGGGCTGTGCATCCATAAAAGATGAGTTTATTCAGTGGCCATGGTAAGACATGGTTAAAAGCGCCTCTGCACTCTGCTGCGCTCTCACTCCCATCCCAGACATCCCTGTCCTGCCTCTCACATGCTGACGAAGCCCGCCGAGGAGCCGGGAAATGGACGCACTCAGAGCACAGGGATGAATCTGGACGCAGCGCAGGAAGAAAGAAGAGTGGCTGGACAAGAAAGAAGAGGAATAAAGAAGATTCTAACATCTGAGTGAAGGACAGTGAACAGTTACATCGAGGCGGAGAATGGGCAATTCCTCCTTCCCAGGCATGTCCCCTCTCTCTACGTCCATTCTGTAGTTGCAGGTATTTCTAACTTGAGTGCCTTTCTGTGATGTGCTGGGAAACTGTTTGCCTCTTCTCTCCCTCCTTTCACACATGTCTTCTGCATGATTCGGAAAGTTCATCACTTTGAGAGTGACCTCTGTCACAGAGCTGGGACTGAACACTGAAAGGACTTCTCTGATCTTCCTGTTTCGTCCTTCCTGTTTAGTCTTCTGCGGAACCACACCTGGGCTAATCCGGTGCAGTAATCCACTTAAAATACAGCAGAAGTGTAGGGCTGATATCGA
>CM074508.1:4903143-4963143 GCA_037389245.1 Oryzias sinensis | reverse complement strand
CATAAACTCTGTGTTTTCCTTGGAAGGTGTCTGGAATTCAGTGCACATCGATGACCTGAGGGATCCGGAAGACATGAGTCTGAACCTGTTGGACTTCTGTGGAACTCGCATTAGCAGCCTGCTCAAGCGTGCACTGCCAGGTAAAAGCTGTGCATGTTCAACACCCACCGCAGTCATGATGTTCTTTGAACTCTTCTTCTAAATGGTCTGAACAGTCATTGGCGTTCTAGTGTGAAGAACATGAAGGATGTAGAGTAGATCGTGACTCGAATGACCACCAACCAAAGTTGCGGCCCACCAGCTGCTTTAAGTTACTGCTCTTTTCAAAAATAGCAGTAAATAAATACATTTAAATGCAGTAATTACAAAACGTAGTAACCCTAAGAGCTAGGCAGCTGACAGTGTGCTTTTTGTTACCAAACCATTTCGTTTGACTTTTCTTTGTATTGGAATGAGGTTAAAGTCAAAAAGACGAGCATTTTTTTCTTTTTCTCAACCAAACCTTTATGAAGCTACTTCTTTAGGTTTAGGCTTTGAGTCTGTCCTCGTTGTACTTTCTGTATTTTTGTGCCAAATAAAGTGGCTTCTGGGTTTTACGCAGAAAATCAAAGTGAAGCCAAAGAAACCAGAAGAGGCTCTAAAGAACTCAGAAGTGTAAGTGAATGCGCCAAGTCTTAAACGTAAAACCAGCTTTAGTCAATGAAACCCTTATAAATCTCCGTTTTTCTTTGCTCTGGATTGATCACAGACGGACAAGGCGCACCTTCACCCCCTGTCCTTGGTGAGGTCATGCGTCCAGAAAGCTGTGAGTTTGCTGCGGGACCCAGACGGCAGGCCGTCGAGAAGCATGCAGAGGATGCACATCCTTCTGGGTCTGTTGAGGTCCGATCAGGAGGACATTGGAGGTAAACATCCAAAGCTCTTGCTGTACGGCTGATGAAAGCCGCCTGAAGGCGTTTAACAGAGCTGTCACGGGAAAACTGGGGTTTGTGTTGCAGCTCGCTTCCAAAGTGCGCTGTTGGACAGGCTGGCCGAGGCTTTGGAGCAGAGGGAGGAGCTGATGGGGGCTCCTAAGGAGTGGGTGAACATGGAGGCCAAAAAACGGCGCGCCCTGCAGGAGGGGGGGACCCTCAGGTAGAAATCCACCTGAACATCCAGTTTTCTCGAATGAGAAAAGGATCTTACTGTTGTTGTTCCAAAAGCAGTTTCTCTGAAAGTGTTGCCAAGAGTTTATACCTTAACATTTTTAACGACACCAAGACGTCTTAAAAAAACAAAGCAAGATTTTTCCTTCAGCCTCTTACATGTACAGACTCATTTTTATTTTAAAGTTTGATTCTATCTTGAAGAAAACCTATGCAGGGTGTTTCAGTTCAGGTTTTTCAGGAGTTCTAGGAGTTTGGCCTTCGGTGCTTTCTGAGGATCAAACTGACCTGAGCGTCCTCTCTGTTTGTGAGGAAGACATACTCTGTGGCGGTGCCTGCAGTCCTCGGTCATCCCCCTTCTGGCCGGCATGCTGGAGGTCATGGATCGATACTCCAACCTGGAGCTGCTCTCCACCCGCAGGCTCAGCGGCGGCCTGCTCCGCCTGTGGGTGGACATCCTGGCCGATTCCCAAATTCTCCACCATTCACCTCTTAAAAGCTCAAGGTAACGACAGGCTTCAACAGAGTTCTATGTGACCCACTCTAAAGCCTCACAGGACATCCCAACAGTTCAGAGTCACTATGTTTTTGATTCAACCTTCAGTGAGTCAGACCAGGAGGTGTTGGTGCAACACTACTTCATGTTGGATGGTGAAGAACTGCCATGTTTGGCCCCCTTTAGCTGGCTCATCAGACTGCACCTTGAAAGCTTGTGGGAAGAATCAGAATTTATGCCAGGTTAGTCTGATCTGTCCTGAAAACCCGCAGATGTGGAAGCGTGTTGGTGTTGTTGTCGTCTCATCTCTGCCTCTTTCAACAGTAACACAAAGAGGTTGCACAGAGCGGATTGTGCAGCTGGTGAGCGCCTTCCACAGCAGCCGGCTGGGCTTTCTCCTGCGGGAGCTCTCAGAGGCGGAGAGGCAGGAGCACGGCCTCCTCTACCTGCAGGACTTCCTGCTGCTGTCCCTGAAGATAAAGTCAAAAGACGAGCTGAAGGTACGCAGGTTCAGCGCACAGCAGCTACCGGACGAGGTCCGGTAGGGTTGAGGGGCAACGCAAGGAGTGTATCACGTGATGTTTGGTGTCGCGACTTTGACGTTCACTTTTCAAAATAAAACTTTTTTTCGGGGGGAAAAACAATAAAATAGAAATTATTTTTTCTTTCTGTGCGTCCCGGTGCCAAAACTTCCCGCGGACCGGTGGTTGGGGACCACTGGTCTACGTCATTCATACGTGTTTCTTGCATTCGTCGTTGTGCATCAGTTTTGAGCTGTTCAGACTTCTTGGTCAGATGAGAATCACCCCCATTTACACGTATTTTACGTAGTTTATCCGCAATTATTACGTAAATCTTACACAACTGTGTGTGATTTTTGTGAGATCTGTACACAAATGTGTGTCTTTCCGTGACCGTTCTACGTTTGTCTGACAGACTTTTCATGCATGAACCACCGATGCATGACTTTATATCCTGTATATGGCGCACATATCACGTTGAAATGACATAATTGATGCATGAATCACTAATGAATTACATATAAACAGCACGATAAACACACGGTTCATGTTCTACATTGGTTTACGTGTTCTTTGCGTGGTTTATTCGTACTTCTTCCGTGGTTTATTGTGGTTCATTCCTGATCCATCTGTGAACATTTCACGTAAAGAACCACAACTTTTCTCACTTTCTCCACATATGTTCACGTATGACCAGTGTTCATCCGTGCAGCAGTATGCACTAAATGTATGTAGCAGCTGTGACACGGGCTGGACTATTAAAGCAGCAGTGATCTCCGGCGCCATCCGCAGGTGTTCACCAGAGCCGTTCAGGGGCTGGTTTTTGAGCTCCAGGCCTCCATGGGAGTCTCTGCTGAGCTCTCTCCTCCCTGGATCACAGCAGCTGCAAAGGTCTGCGCAGCCAGAGTCGACACGCTCAGCCACATCTTCCTGCTGCAGCCGCACCTCGCTGCTGACGTTCTTCAGCAGTGCTGGAAGAGGACGCCATCGCAGGAGATGGTAAGAAAAGACTGTTTTTGTTTCATCATCCCTGTCAGGAATCCAACCAGCCATCTTCTGAACCCACGGGGGTGCTGGAGCACTACCCAGCAGCCTGTGGGCAAAGGCGAGGTTCGACCTGAGCTGCTCTCCAGTCCATCGCAGGGCCTGCCAGTAATCTAAAGCCTCGTTTGCTCTGAGCTGCATTTCCATCATAAATTGGACCCATTGAGCTGAACGACCATTTTTGGGCCCTTGTTGGTTTTAGGTCCAAAGAAAAATGGACGGGACCGGTTATGGTGGAGCTCCTGTTGTCGTTACAACAGTAGAAAGCCTCAAACCAGCGCCAACCGTTTCGGCTGCATTCCTCCTCGCCGCCAGCAATCTTCTCTCAAACAACATGAAATGATTTGTGTGTATGAAGAACCAAAAGTCAAGAGAGAAAAAAGAGCTGCTGGATGACCGCCATTGTTAGCTCGTCCTGTAGTCGCTCTACTGTGATGCAAACTTCACTGCACATGCGCCGTGACGGTCCCACTCTGAAATGCCTGGACCGGACCGCTCAGTGGAAACGAGGCATAGGTCCCCAAATCTTTGCTGGACATTTGGGGTTTTAACCTGTGATGCAGCTTTAAGGTTTTCAGGAATCTGACGCCGGCCGCTTGTTGTGTTTTGGCAGCTGGAGGACATTTTGGCTCTTGGCATCTGTGTTGAAGAAAGCAAACTTCTGCTGGTGGACTCCCTTCACCAGTGTGAGTCCTTTGTGAGCAGAGTCCAGCTGCTACAGCCGTGTCTGGACCGAGCTTTGGGTCAGAACTACGCCGAGCTCTGTAGTGCTGCCCATCTGCAGCATCTGGGCTCCATCAGGTCAGGCTGCAGATGCAGAACATCTTCAGGTGTCCATCCGTCCGTCTGTCCGCATTTATGCTGTCTGCCCCCCCCAGGTCTCTGTGGCACTGGATGCTGATTGTTGCGTCGTTCATCCAGCACGTCATCTTTAAGATCGAAGAAGAAGACTCCAGATTGATGGAAGTGGCTATAAAACACTGCAACCTCCACCTCAACGTATGTAGAAACTCTGCTGCAAGAGCAGACATGACGTACAGACTTCCTGTTCTTCACTGAAGCTCGTTCTTATGCTTGGGTTTTAAATGCAACCCACCCCCCACCCCCGTGACAATCTTACCTACAGTAATGTTTTAAATAACCATTTTATTCAAATCAATGTTCATTAGATGATACTGAACACTGCCTGTTCGAGGGAGAGTGTTCTCCTTCCAGATGTTTTTTCTGGATCAGTACGCTGCACGGGGGTGCAGTGGTCAGCGCTCTTGCCTCACAAAGCCCCACTTCAAGTCCCGACTGGGGGACCTGAACCACATTTACCTTTCTGTGTGGAGTTTGCATGTTCTCCCCGTGCGTTTCCCACCGTCCACAAACATGCTTCAGAGGTTCATTGGTTACTCTAAATCGTCCAAAGGTGTGAATGTGAGAGTGCATGGGTGTGTGATTGTGGCTCTGCGACAGACGGTCCAGGATGTCGCACCCATGAGTGGTGGGGATAGGCTCCAGCAGCTCCGTGACCCCGAAAGGGGTTTAGAAGATGAATGAATAAATGAATGAATGAATGAATCTGCATCAGCCTGACTGTTTCAGCAGCTTCACATTTTTACACAACTTTAGTCAAAAGTCAAAGTAAACTTTATTGTCAATCTCTATATATTTACATAGAAATTAAAATTCCGTTTCTCTTCAAACTCCAGTCTTAACAGGGAATCTAACTTCAAATTACAGAATAAAATAGAAAAATAAAGTGACTGTAAAAATGAGAAATAAATATAAAATATTTATATATTTATTTATTTTTACATATTTCTAAATATATGTAATTTAGACCCTCACTTTTTTGTGGCTAATTTCTTAGAATTATTTCTATTTCTGTTGGTAAAAGTTCATTATTTATTCCAAATATAAAGATGTTTTTTACTGACAAAGTGATTTTTAGGCGTATCAGTGCTAAAAATGTTCCTGTCAGTTTGTCCCTGTCAAAGGTTTGTGATTCTAGCAGTGGTCACATGGGTGAGGAGTATTTCGGTTTTCCTCCAGCAGCTGATGCAGGACTCGTCGGATGTGGGGAGTGTGGACACGCTGTCGCAGCTGATCCGCATCCTCAACTCTTTTCATGACGAGTGCATCAGCCGCAGCCTCAGGTGGGACCTCCTGCATACGACGCCTCGCATGTGAGATGCTTTTTCAAATGCTCTTCCACACAAGCCTCTGTTTCCTCTCAAGGTTCGGCATCTCCTGCCCCGTTTGCCTGCTGGAGCTCAGCGAGCCGTCGCTTTTGCCCTGCCAGCATGTCGTCTGCCTGCCCTGTCTGCAGCGCTGCATCCAGCAGCACCGGCGGTTCTGCCCCAAGTGCAGAAAGGAGCTGCAGAATGACTTCACGCCAACCGTCTCCCACACAGTCAAGTACGTTGCAGATATTTGTTTAGTTATCCACTTTTTGTGAGAGTTTTTGAGTCTCATGATAAATTCTGGAAAACCTCAAAGCTGGCTGATGGAATCTTAAATATGTCCAGCTTTTTGAAGGGTTGATTGTGTATTTGCACCGTGCTGTACAACATCCATCACCATTCTACTAAACAGAATATAAATACCACTAAGCATATTTCAAACTGTCCTGAGAGGAAAGCTGTTTTTTTGCCCTTAATCAGCCCTCAAACCAGCTGGTACTTCCTCGTTTTGAAAAGGACGCTTCCCATACGTCGCTACCAAAGCCGAGTCCCCGATTGGTCAAAGTTCAACTGGTTTAACTTTCAGCACGCGGTCAGTAGCGGCAAGTTTTGTCCGTAGAGACTCAAAACAGACTCAAAACTGTGTGACTGCAGGGGTTTTGAGCGCATGTATGTGATTTTACTTCGACTTTTCTTTGGAAGTTGGGGCTTGAGTGCAGGTTGGCGAGGCCGGCGTGAACGTGGCGTGAAGCTTGAAGATGTCAGAAGTGGAGCGAGTCCTGCCGCGCTGCCGCAGCCTCTCATCACCAAATGTTTGCTTTCAGGGCGGCTCTGCAGCAGCAGGCGGCCATCAGGGGCCGCTGCAACGCCTTCTTCCTGGAGGTGGTGTCCAGCTTCTGGCTGTCAGAGGGCCAAAGGCCTGCAGTGGGCGTGGTGGAGCTGCTCTTCTCTTTGCTGGTCTCTGCCAATGGTTGGCCTTATTTTCTGCTCCCTTTCCCTCCCTCTCATGTGTGAAGGATTGTCTGTTTGAATGTAGAGAAAGGGACAGATTCAGTAGATTTTTCACCTCCTGTCTTGTTGTGATGCAGGAGACGTGTACCGCACCAGAAAGCTGACTCCCTTCCTGGAGTGTGTGGATAACAGCCCGGTGGTCCGATCTGTGCTGCCTAAGCTGCTGCTGCAGTACAGGTGAGGGGGAGCGTCAGCATTTAGGAGCATCTAGGTGTGTCAGGGGCGTCCCTGACACCTATGCTGGCATCTATGCTCCGTGAAAAAACTCTGTAAATGTGTCATGGACGCCTCTGAAGGCAAAGGACGTCACAGAAACATTTGGGGTCGTGTTTTCTTTCCCATGTGGGTTTGTAAAGTTTGTTCCCAACAGATGTCTAAGGAGTGTACAAATGAGAAAGGATGGACCTGGAGCCGTAAACCATAAACATTGCCTAACGTTTTTTTAACATTTGTAAGTTTTGAGGAGGTGAAGACCCACATTCAGGCCTTCCTGAAGGACCTGGAGGAGAATCTTCTAGACGCAGAGGACCGCACTGAACTTTACCTGCTGTTTGTCAACTGCTTCCAGGTGAAAAACTCCAACCTTTTCTTCTTTATTGATGTTTTACATTTAAAAACTAGTTTTTAGAATGAGCTCATTCTGTAAAGTTTCCTTCCCGTCTCGACTGTTGCTGTTGATTTATTTCTAGACGTTTTTCTCCTTGGTTCCCAAAAACCCTTTTTCCTCCAGGACTCTCTGTTGTGTTCAAACATGAATGGAGGACCGTCTGCAGACGTCAGCTTCCTGGGCAGGTTCACCAGGAAGCAAACTGCAGCCAGAGAAGAGGATCCTGCAGAGTTCCTGCTCAACATCGCAAAGCTGAGAATTTGCCTGAGTGCTGCAGCGCAGCAGCTGCAGGGAGCGACAGGTCAAGGTGTGTCTGACGTTTCACTGCTTCTGTGTCGGAGTTGAACGTCCGCTGGCGTCCGTTGACAGTTTGGGCTTTGGCTTTGTTGTGAGCAGATGCGGACGCGGAGGACGGCGTGCTCCTGCAGCAGGTGAGGGCTGTGTGCGAGTATGGAGGCAACGACTGGGTCAGGATCTACCTGCTGCGAGCGCTTCACAGGCTCTCCAGCATGGACCTCATCCTGTCCCTGATGAACAGCTCGGTTCACCGCTGGATCTTCCCCGCAGATCTGCTGCGAATGCAGGTACATCTATTGAAAGTGGCGTTCAAGAGCAGGGATCGCTGCTGTGTCTTTTTGAAAGATGAGCATGTGAATCTCTCAGAACCAAAGTGGAGTTTGTGACTGTGAAAAGGCTGATTTTACGTTTTCATCCAAAGAGGATGAGTCCAACAGATGTGGATTCCTTCCTGTGCTGCGGGACGCTCTACAGAGACGTTAAAGAAGCTCTGGTGCAGGCTGTCCTCCAGAACCGCTCGGACACACTTGTGGCCCAGCTGCAGGTAAACCCTGGTTGCGGCAAAGATGTTTCCTAAAGAAAAGGCCTTTGAAAGGGCGTTTGTCCTGATGAAGGTCAGGGGGAGGGAATCCGATGACTGAACAGCGAAGCTGCTAAACGTGAAAACAGAGACGTTTGGTTTTCTCCCTAAAGACCTGCTGCAGGCCGACGCAGTGGTTAGAGCTCTCACCTCGAAGTGAGAAGGTGCTGGTTCCAATCCCAACCGGGTTCCTTTTGGTGTGCATGTGTGTGTGTGTGTGTGAGTGTGTGTGTGTGTGGCCCTGCCACAGGCTGGTCACCTGTCCAGGTAAACCCCGCCTTTGCCCAGCAGCCTCGTGACCCTGAATGAGATTCAGCAGCTTCCGAGGACGGATGACTGACTCTGCTCTTTTTTACTGATAGTTCTTGTGCATCTAAAGTCAAAAAGGATATTTCCTTGTTTTTATTCATATTTATTTACAAATAAGTTCAGTTTTAAACGTTTTAAAGAATGAAAGATTTAGTTTTAGTCTGTTCCATACATTTTTCTCCTGTACAGCCGGCGAGCTAAAGTGGCAGAGACTTTTTTGATCTTTCCTTAATTGTCAGAGAAACATTTTAGGACTCTTATTCTTTTACACATACGTAAATATACTGCAATGTACACTCTCCTACACACTGCCTCATATTACACAATATAGCCTAAAAGCAAAACCTGAGCCTCTAAGCAGACAAAATAAGCATACATCAGGGGTTTATGTAAGTACACCCCTGCTGTGTCCCATAATGTAGCTCCTATTCGAAAACTACCTGTACAGTGAGGCTTTCTCAAACAAACATGAATGTTTGTCTTGTTTCTCCAGAAGCTGAGAAGCTCTCAGGTCGGCCTTGTGGTTCTGGCGTTGTACCGATGCGTCACCTGTCGCTACAGATCACCGGAGTCCAGTCTATGGCCCTCCTCTCAGGTATATGAAGGTCTGGTTTGACCTTCTGTCTGTTGTGAAAAAGGACTTGTAGGGATGTGGGGAGTATTTCAGTGCATGGAAGCACCGAATCAACCATGCGTTTATTTACATTACAGAGCAAGTGACACATTAGAATATTTCTGTTGGACCTGTTTTAGTTTAACCCTTGTGCTATCTTAGATGACCCCCCCCTTACATTGACGTGTTCTCCCTACCATGACAAAGGTGGATAAAGGTGGAAAGATTTCATGTAATCCATGGACACCAGTGAAGATCACAAATCATTGAAGAAAAAAGCTTCAGAGCACTGTCTAGTGGGTCTAGATGACCCAACTCCCAATGTTAAAGTGTCTAGGATAGCACAGGGGTTAAAGAAATCTGTCCAGGAGGATTGTGCTCATCCACATTTCTTCCATCTTTTTTTGCCATTTTGCATAAAAACTCTTATTAAAGTTCCGATCTGAAAATAAAACTTTGATATTTCACTATATAAAGTACAGTGAATAAATTGATTACAAGGCCCATGAAGGACAATTTAAAAAAATATTCTGTCTTTTCTATCCTTGTCCCGCTCTGACTGACAGGAAAAGCAAAAACTGGAAGTCCTTCTCAGAAACCTCCCGTCGAGGGACTTGGTGGACTTCTGCTCGTCTCTTCTGTCCAATCAGATTGGCGGTCCGTCCTCCCATCTCCGCGTCAGTTTGAATCTCCCCCCACAGAGACAAACAGTCCTGGAGCTGCTGGTCCATCTGGGCTCCGTGCTCCTCTGTGGAAACCCTCTGCTCCTTCCTCTGAACGAGATCGCTTTCCAGCCGGCAAACGCCACCGTGAGTCACCGTTCACTCGTTTGTTCTTCTGCTGACCTCAGAACACGACGCAAGCATCAGCTGCTGGCACGAAGTCTGCAAACTGCGGCTCATCTCAGCTTTGAAACTGAAAGTCTTAAGTGTGATGGAGAGGTGTTCACATTCTCTCCACCCGTCCTCGTGTTACTCAGTAACTTCAAACCTTTTTTCCTCCAAGAATTATTTTCTGCCAACCATGCCGGACGATCATTCCAGTGAAGCCCGACAGTGGCTGCAGAGAGAGCGACTGCAGACATACAGTACGTCCTCCTCCTCCATTTAAAAATAACATCACCATTTCAAACTCTCACTTAATCCAGTTCCTACGGTGGCCTGGAAGTGCAAATCACTCTGTGCAAAAACATTTGAAATATCACAACAACAATTTCAAAAACAAAACAGACAAACATTACATTTTAGAAGAAGAACTTTCCAGAAACCAAAACCCAATTTAAAAAAACACTGTTCGAACAACAAATGTAATTTCTAGAAATCAAAATGAAATATAAAAAAACAAAACAAATGAAAAAACCAGTAAAGGTACGTAGGTACCGTTGGACATTTGTCCATCATTTCAACCACAAATCCTTTGGTATGAAGCGATCCTGGATCAACCCTAACGCTTTGAAAAACCTCATCATCCAGTCAGCGATCTGCACCAACTTTTTCCAGCTTCTTGTGTTTCGTTTTTCTCAGATTTCATTTTGATGTCTGAAAACGAATTAAAATGGAGTGAGTGTCGTTGATCTGACTTGAACTTCCGGGCCACCGTAATATCCCACTCTGATTCAGAAAAGCTCTAGTGGTTTGGCTGCATCTGCTTATCTGTCTATTTGAAAGTAGATTTAGATAAACCTATGAAAAAGGGAGAAACTACACGATGAGCGGTGATAGCATGAGTCACAGCTGTCCTCACGGGTGGATACGGCATGTCTGCAGGTGAAACATCAGTATGGGGCTCACAGCTGACCCGCCACAAATGTCAAGGTCGTAGACGAAAATGTTCATGCGCGTGTTTTCCACGAGCATGCTGCAGGTGAAAGGTCATGGGGAACACTTAAAAACACGGCAGGGGGAAGCAGGTTAAGTAGGCGTGTCATACTAAAGCGCAGCATAAAGACTGATGTACTACAGCATCACTGTACGTCAAAAGTGTGTGTAACTTCCATTATCCTTATAAATATTCCATGATACACTTACCACATGCAGGACAATGGTACGTTCCATTTTCATGACGTCTCTTAAGGAGGCTAAAGGGACCTGCAGGTCCCACCTGCTTCCCTCTTAAGATGCGACCGCTCCTCTACGTGACCCTCTACGGGCCCAGACAACCCACAGGGCCCGTACAGGTCAACCGCCACAGGGGGGCATGTCATTCATGCACAGGAAAGCTTAATCCAGACTCATGGGCAGCACAAGGGCTGCCTGTTCAGGAGCAGAGCTAAAGTTTCTCTGTCGTTGTGTCTCTGTTTGTTTTCAGCTTGTGCCAACGGACATGTGTGCTTTGTTGGAGAGGTAAGCATTTTCCTGTTCAAAATATGACTAAAAGAGTTCTGAAAATGTTTTATTCATTCTTACATTGTTTGAAAGTGCGGTAAACCAATGGAGAGGTCCAAATGCCTTGAATGTGGGCTTCCTGTTGGAGGAGAGAGACACACCCCTGTTGCTGGCTTCCTTCAACAAAACCTCCAGAGGTTCGACCGTCTCCAGCCCTGCAGGAAGAGTTTTTGTCAAACAGCTGTCTGATTGGTTTCTGGGTTTAGAGACCAGACCAGGACGGGACACATTCTTGGGGAGGCTCATCGGAGGTCTGAAGCTCCCGAAAGACAGTTGACGTCTGCTCAGGCCTGCATCCTGCGGCTGCTGACGCACCTCGCCATCCTTCAGGGCACCAGCAGAGACCTGAGGGTGAGCCTGAGTGGATTTAACACATCGCTGCTACAGACGGCGGCTCCATGACACTAAACCTCCTGTCCTGCTCGGTCCACGCAGAAAGTTGGAGACATGATCCACCCGAGACCCGGCAATGTTCTCAGCTTCCTGTGGGACCACCTGGAAAAAGACATGAAGATGCTTAGCCGGACTCTGGACCTCAACATGGATGACACTGCAGTTACAGTTCATTTGGTCTTGAACAGATGCTCTGCAGGTAAACTGGTCCTGCTGGGTCTTTTAATACCCGGCTTCTAACTGTTCAGAAATGAGGGTGTCATTAACGATGTTGAACATTTAACTAAGGTTTCCGTGGTCCCAGACCTGACCTGTCCTCCAGACAGGGACGGCAGAGATTTGAGGAGCTGCTCTGCGGCTCTGCCATCAAGCCAGTGCTCCAAGTAAGCAGCATAGTTCTTGTTAAGCAGTTTACATGCTTTATGTTTTCTGCAGTCTTGAGTTTAGATTGAACCTTTTTCAGGATCTGAAGACAAACTTGAGCGAAGCTCAGGCCAGCATCAGTGCTGATGAGGGCCTTGCTGGAAGCCCCCTGATGACGGTGCTCTTTGGGGATCCTGGGACGATGCTGTCCCTCCCATCCAGCTGCCCCACTCACCGCTCATCTTTCTGGACTCTGCGGGAGACGATGACTGTGGAGCGCTTCTCACAGAGGGTGGGAGAGACAAAGGAACGGTTGTCTTTACCCCTGCTCTGCCTGTTTCTGAAGAAGGTAAGCAGCCCCTTTTAGACAAGACCACCCTTTCAGGGCCTTTTTTACCTTCTGACAGATAGTCTGCTAACACCTGATAAGTCATGAGCGCTTGGCATGGAGGGTGACTTGGCAACTGTCTGCTGTTCTATAGATTGACTCATAATCTACAGAACCAGATTCCTCGTTTTAAATCACACCCTTAATGATCACTTTGACCTCTCCTCCTCATTCAGTCGGTAAACAAAATGTGTAACTGAGACCATTAAAGCCTAAGAAGCAACCGTTTCAATCTCACGTGACGTTTACTCCATGCACAGACAAAGCAAGGCTCCAATGGCATTTTTTTCTGCTCCTGAATCATCTATATCTGAATAAAGAAAAACTTGAAAGGTGATTTAAAGCTTTATTTTTCTTGATATACACTAGATTACAACAAGTATTGGCTCCCCCATCCAAATGATCAGAATCAGGTGTCCCAAACCCTTGGTCTGACCACAGGGGAATCAAATCAGCCCTCAGACATGCAGACTGTTTTTCCGAACATTTGTGAAAGAATGGACTGAATTCCAGCGTGGAACTGTCATAGGACGCCACCTGTGCAACAAATCCAGAGTTTGGGAACAACAGCAGCTCAGACACCAAGTGGTAGACCACGTGACCTGATGGAGAGGGGTCAGAGGACGCTGAAGCACAAAGAGGTCATGGCCATGGCCGAGCAGCTGCATCCATCCACACATCACCAAGTGAATGCAAAGCGTAGATGCAGCGGTGGAAAGCACGCCGCCACTGGACGCTAGAGCAGTGGAGACGCCTTCTCTGGAGACATGAATCACACTTTTCCATCTGGAAACCTGATGGACCAGAGTCTGGGTTTGGAGGTTACCAGGACAACGGTACATTTTGGACTGCATTGTGCTGAGTGTTAGATTTGGTGGAGGAGGAATCATGGTGTGGGCTTGTTATTCAGGACTTGGCCCCTTAGTTCCAGTGAAAGGAACTCTGAATGCTTCAGGATACCAAAACATTTTGGACAATTCCATGCTCCCAACCTTGTGGGAACAGTTTGGAGTGGCCCCTTCCTCTTCCACCATGACTGTGTACCAGTGACCAAAGCAAGGTCCACAAAGACATGGAGGACAGAGTCTGGTGTGATGAACTGGACTGGCCTGCACAGAGTCCTGACCTGAACCCCATAGAACACCTTTGGGATGGATTAGAGCAGAGAGCCAGGCCTTCTCCACCAACATCAGTGTGTGACCTCACCAATGACCTTCTGGAAGAATGGTCCAAAACTCCTAGAAACACTTTTCAACCTCGTGGACAGCCTTTCCAGAAGAGTTGAAGCTGGAACAGCTGCAGAAGGTGGACTAGCATCATGTTGAACTCTATGGGTTAGGAATGGGACTTCAGTACTTCAGTTCAAATGTGAGTTAAAGCAGCTGAGACGATACTTTGGTAATAAAGTTTATGTCCTCCATCATCAGAAAAATGCTTCAACAACATGTTAAAAACACTAAAAAAACACAATTTTCATTGGAGGCGGTCTGGTTCCAGCTCATCTTCACTGTTCAGTTAGTGAGAAAATTCCAATAGAGCGTCTCAAAGTGCTAACCTGTGTTTGTGGTCCTCAGATACAGTGTGTGAGGCAGTTGCATCACCTGCCTGACCTGGCTGCGTTACAGTGTGACCTGCTGCGGGGGGGCGCTCACCTGACCGGAGGCGCCACGTCTCAGACAATCGCACAGGTTTTACAGCAGATCCCTGCAGGTAAAGCGGTCGCTCCCGCCAATGCACCAGCAAAACAGGAAGTAGTTAGTGCAGAGCCCAGCTGAGTGAGTCATCTTCATCAGGGTACCAGAGGAAGACCCTCGCTGACAGAGTGGGCACCTTCATCACAGTGTGGAACTGTCTCAGAGCAGAGGTGGCAAACAACTGTAAGCATGATGAACGCATGAAATCACTTCTGACATAACTAGTGACACTGAACAAACTTTTATCAGTGAACGTATCAATTCTACATTACAACTAACAAAGACGGTCTTTTCAGGACAGAGAAATGCATCAAATCACTTTGAAGTCAAATCTGTTCGTGGCTGCATGGCTCAGTGGGTTATGGGTAGGAATGGCACATAAGAAACCAGGGTTTGATCCCCCGGGGTGCCATGAGCTTCGTCCAGTGTGGGTCTTTAGGTAAGGACTATGTAGCCACACGGGGGACCAGACTTGGTCTGTGTCTCCCTGTGCCGGTCCCCAGCCTGGATAAAAAGGGTTGTGTGAATATCTGGTGTAAAAATCTCTGCCAAACCACCTGTGTGAATCAGTGAAAGCTGATTGGCTGTGGCAACCTCTGAAGGAATATGCTAAGAGGTGAACAACCAGGAAGTAAAACCTACTCATGGATTGAATGAATTGAAATTTCCTCAGGTTAATCTACATTGAAGACAGGAATCCTCAACATTAAACTAACTTCAAAAGAAAAGAGCACCCAAGTTAGTCATTCTGGGTTCTGTAAGTGACCATAAAAACCTTTTGTGTTTCACAGCTTTGCACCTCAGTCCTGCTTGAGGGAGGGGGGGGGGGGTCATCTGTGAATTGATGGCATTGCAGAGACAGGAGAGCGTTCAGTCTGACGAGGTCGTGCTGCTGACCTTGACAGACTTTAGGTGGTCTGTGAGGAAGAGGATTCTTTGTGTAGTAGTTTAAAAGCTTTGCAGAACAAAGAGCATCCTTACCAAAGACCCATAATGCCTCAGGTGACTCTGGGCTGTTTGGAAGCAGCAGAGATGGGTTCTCTGAGCAAAGGAATTGGGGCACAGTCTCTAAAAACCAGCCTTTGACAGCTTCTACAGGGTGATGCCTGTCCGATCCCAGACGACACTGATGGTGGTAGACTTGTAGATTTCAGACTGGGGGGGTAGCGGGCTCTGACAGGGGGAGCTTGAAGATTTATTAAACACATTCGAGAAGTGGTCAGCACAGGCTTGACGTATTTTACAGGGCCCCTGTTGGGGCCACAGCAGGTAAGATAGGGTAGCTGTGCTGTCCTGTCCGGATCCTCAAAGCAGGTGAGGTAATGGTTTGACTACTTTACTCCAAAAAAAGGTTGTGTTTTCTGTCCCACGTGGTAGAACTCCTTCCCACCCTTACCTGGGTTTTTTTCTGAATAGTAATCAAGTTATTGTCACGGTGGTGGGGTGGCTCGTGAGCCGGTTGGACCCAGATGCAGAGACAGGAGGCACACAGTTCCGGGACAAGGGGTTTAATAGAAACAAAAAGCGCTGCAAAGCAGGATGACAGAACAAAACAAAAACTTACTGTGGCATGACGAGGGATAAGGAACAAGGCATGAACACCATAACAGGGGTAATGGACCAACACAGGAGGAAGGCAGAGACAAGACTTAAATACAGACAGGCAGACAAGACACAGGTGGACACGATCAGGGCTGATGGGGATCAAAGGAAGTAAAACTCAAGAAACCAGACAAGACAGGAGACTTTCAAAATAAAACAGGAAACAGAAACAAGACAGAACAAGGACCAAAAACAAAACAACAAATTCAAATCATGACAGTTATCACAGCTACCCTGCTGGAAAACAAAGATCTGGCTGAGCGTTACAGCCACCTTAAAGTGCTGTAGTAACTTTATTCCTTCTTCGTCTAAACCTCTTTTTGTCCCTTTCGGGGTCAAGGGGCCAGAGTCTAACCTGGCCACTCAGGGGCCAAGGCAGGTTATACCTTGGACAGGTTGCCAGTCTGGTTCTGGTCCCCCATTGGTGTTCTGGTTCTGGTCCCCCATTGGTGTTCTGGTTCAGGTTCCCCATTGGTGTTCTGGTTCAGGTCCCCCATTGGTGTTCTGGTTCAGGTCCCCCAGCCGAGTCTGGAACCAGGGGCCTTCTAGAAAGCACAAACTAGAGTAACTTTTATTTTTCTTCTGTTTGAGGAATTCTGCATGAAAACGTCCTAAACTGCCCGTGCTTGCTTGCTTCTCTTCTTTGTGCCCCCAGCAGCCGATTTGGGGGTGGATGTGTACTTGTGCCATAAAGAGGTGACAACGGAAAGCTCTGGGGAGTACCTGGCACCACGTCGACATGGACCGGGTTCGTGTCTACAGACTTTGATCGACTTCCTGTCTGAGACTCACAACAGCCTGGTGAGAGAGGTCAGGAGGGCGAGCCACATGACGGACAGGTCAGTCCTGCATCAGCAGATGAGCTCTCTGCTAAAGGTAGTTTCTCTGCCGCTTCAGAACGAAGTCAGAACTACAGACGGGGATGATGGTTCTGTGTACGCCATGCTTCAGGCTTTCTGTTTGACTAAGCTGAAAGAAAGTCTGCATTCTTTTAAAGTCAGATCTACTACATCTGGTGCTCAGAGGGCAGGTTTTTAGAGGTAACCTGCTCAGAAATGCACTAACAGATCAAAATACCCCTTTGGAGTTCTTGCTTTTTTGACGAATTACCATTATAATACACTTAAAAGCTCAAAAGGTGATTTTTCATGCTGGTGTATTACTTGGGCTTGTTCTAACAGTATTTAGTGTTGGCATGGATGTTTCCTAACCTAGATAGGATTTTCTTAAATAACATCTGTAGAAACCCTGGATGCTTTGGAACAGATTTCTGTACACCAGACACAACCCTGCATTTTATCCAGACTTGGAACCCTTGTGTCTTTCTAGTTAGGCAGTAGCCTTATTGATCCTTTTTAAATCTTCTGACAGTCGTGGAAATTGTAGATCTTTTTGTGTCCATTGGTTTCCTGGGACAGCTTCTTTTGTTTCCTCAGTGAGTTCAGCATCCCTTTGGAGAGGATTTCAGCGAGCCAGCTGACGCTGTGCCACCCTGAGCGGGAGCTGCTGCCGCTTGTTCTGGCAAACTGCAACTACAGCCTGGAGAAAGGCGGAGAGATGGGCAGCAGCTACGACCTGCTGCACATCCAGACTCAGCTGCGCCGCCGCTTCCTGGCTGGAAAGCCTCTCATCCAGGCCGTGCGTTTGAACACGCGTCTGCACGCAGAGGCTGTGAAAGCATTCTGCTGAGCTTTATTTCTTTTCTTCACATCAGGACACCTCCAGGTATTTGAACCGACACCTGCAGGACTTCTCACTGGTTCTCAGTGAAGTCAGAGGAAAGATCTGCCAGGTAGCGTTTTACTTTTAGGGTTTTATTTTTGTGAACCCCCCCTGTGAGTGGTCCCATTCCTCCGACTGGTCGCCCTCCCGTTGCAGAAAGCCCTGAAGGGCTCGGTGAGCAGCACCATGACTGCAGCGCTGCGCTCCTTCACGGACGTTTGTGACGCCCTGTTTGTGTTGGAGATTGGCCTTCGCTTCCTGGGGAAGACGGGCGGTAGCCCCCAGGCTCAGCTTTTGTCGTACCTGAACGACTCACTGCACATGCGGACCCAGATTTCCAGCACTGTAGCAAAGGTGAGAGCCCTCAGAGCCGCTACGACCTGTTGGTTGGTGCCATCTCATATCCTGCCGCCTGTCAGGCTCTAAAAACAAGTTTTTCCTTTTTACTTCATTTATTTGGTTTCTCCTAGTGTGACCTAATAACTTCAAGTATTTTTACAAAGATGTCCATCTGTCCCAGCAGATGAACAAAGCCTTAGAAGTTGAGTTTTGTGACTTCCAGTGAAAACAATAACCCGTAACATCAGGTTTTTCTGAAACTGTTTCTTTCTTTCAGTTAGAAGTTTCGTATTTGTGGGTAAAATCTGTTTTCACAACAGAAACAAAAACTCAGCTCCATTGAATGTTCTAACTGGAAGGTGAAGCGGCTGCTCTTATTGGTTGAATAATAAAAAGTATTCAATTGCTAAACTCCTTCTGCAATTTTTCATCTATTTTAACCATTCAAATGTTCAGCTCTTTCAGCTTTTTGCAGCTATGACTTTTGGTCCTTCAAATCCTTGAACTCTTCAAGATATTCCAGGATCATATAGATTATGTATGTAATGTCAACTGTACCTGGTTGGTGGTGCAATGGCATATCATAGCTGTGGTGTATAACTTTGCTGGTTCGATACCCGGTGGTCGCATTTTGTGCTGTTTTCACATTATTTATTGTCAACTTTGATCATTTCTTTCTTTATCAATTTAATTTTTTTGCCAATTATTCCCCTTCAAGTTTCATTTTCATTCAGCCATAACGCAACCAAGCCTGCATTTTATTCTGGAAATGCAGCTCCTTCTAGTTAGAAGAGGTTTTCTGTGTGAAAGGGGAACAAAGTCAAACGTTTGAATTTAAAATAGGTCTTATTTTTGTACCAATTACACGTCTGGGCTGTTGTCGATGACATGAACCCCACTTTTTTCTGCTGACACAAAAACGACCAACCGTCAGAAAAACGAGTGAAAGTGTGACTTTGTGTGAAGACAAACCTGTTCTGGCTTGTTTCTATTCCAAACATGAGGGAGACGTGGGGGTAAAAGCAGAAGATGTCTACAGCTTTTTCCTAGAAAAAGCAACTAATCTCCTACGGGGAGTTTTAGTACCGTCTTACAATACAGTCACCTCATCCAAAGCTTCTTCATCCTTTTATTTCTTTTAGAGTCTTGGAGAGAGCAGGTTAGAGCACAGTATCTTCACCTGGCAGCTCCTCACCTGTTGGAAATCTGACTTAATGCTTAAGAGGAAGCAGGTGGGTGAACGCAGATAAATCTCCTCCTGTACTGGATGTTGTTAAAAAAATTTAAAAAAGCACCAACAAATTGCTGATAGTCAGACAATCTGTAGAAGGCAGAGATGTACAAAGCAGATGTGAAATGGATGGACATGTTGTCTTTTTCCAGGAGCCATTTCCAAAGCTTCCCCCAGAGTTTCAACAGAAGCTTTCACAGGATGACAGGAAGGAGTTGAAGGATTTCCTCGCCGTCACGGATGTTGACACGTTCATTTTGGAGCTGCATGAGATCCTTCTGTTGAAGACGGGCGGCGGCACTGGTTACCAGCCACACTGGGAGTAAGCACAAGTCCTTAGCTCATCAGCTCCAAATAGCTGCTTCTGTTTGTGGGACTGGATTTGGTCAGTGGGTCAGCGGTTTGCCTCCACAGTTCAGAAAAAAGCCAGTCACAAACTGCAGACATTCCAGGGACCCCCTCAGTGTAAAGGCATTTACACATTGGAGACACCCCCCTTTCTCCTTTTGGGATTTGGGGCCTTTTGACTTCCAGGTTGAGAATGTGACCCCTCCGAGCACCATCTGTCAGAGGAGAGCAGCTTGTGGCTCCTCTGAAAGCAGCAGCTGCAGGGGGGGGGCTCTATGGGAATGAAGAAGATGCTCTGCTCACAGCTGTTTGTTTCTGTCTGCAGCATCAGGTCCACCTTGGAGACCCACCTGGAGCAGAAAGACTCCCCACCTCTGCTGGGGCTGGACGCTCTGTCGGAGGAGATCACGCTGGGCCAAGGGGCAGACGTGTGGAGGGCTGCTGTGGAGTTTAGAAGAAAGTAGAGACGGACGTGGAGCCATTCCAGATGATTGAATAAAAAAGTGTCTTTCTGTTTTGGACCAATCACAGCTTCTGCTTGTAACTGTGTCGTTTGTTTGGTGTCCCGAACAAATGATGAAGCAAAGGTTTATTTTTTGTGGTCAAACTCTTTGCAAAGCCAACCAAACAGATCGGAGGACACGCCCCCTGCAGTTTGGCCTGATGACGGACGCGCTCCGTCAGCCTATCAGGGCCAAGCATCAGAAAGCAGAGCTACGATTCCACCAATCAAAGGCGGATGTGGGCGGAGTCATCGTTTCCACAGAGATGGTCGTCCGCGTTCTTTGCGGGACCATAATTTATCCTGCGGACAACTTTCCCCGTTTCCCGGAGGGATTGTTTTGGGAAGAAGCTCTCCGGCGGTTCCCCGGTAACGGCGCCCGTGCTTCCTTTCAGAGCGGCGGGGATGGAGGAACGTCGCTGTCTGCTGGCGGCAGATGAAAGTATGATAGCATAAGGTTTTGATTAGGCTCAGATTGAAATCGAGGCTTCCGTCGGTTTTAGCGGTTTCCCACCGGAACGGTCCGCTCGGTTCGCCTGTTGAAGAACCCACGCAGGATTTCCACGCGTCTAATGCGGTGAGAGGAAAGTCAACAAACCCGCCGAGGTCACGTTCATGTCAACGACGTTTAGAAACAGCAGCGACACTGAATTAGACATGAGAGGATGATGATGATGTACTTCATACATGACATGATGTGTGACGTGATTAAACACATCTCTCTGTTCGGCTGTTCTAAACATTTATGAGAGAAATGTGCTTTGACTGAGATTGTGTAGTCAGGTAGCAAAATGGTCTTTAAGCTAACAGCTGTTGTTCTTTAAGCTAATAGTTTCCCCTTTACTTTAGCTAATAGCTGGTATTTTTTTTACTTTATTTATAAACATGTACAATACAGGTAATAATAGCTGTTCCTTCAGCTAAAAGCTTGTCCCTTAGTTAATACCTGGTTCTTTAGCTAATATAGCTGTTCCTTTGGCTAATTGCGGTTCCTTTAGTTAATAACTGTCCTTTCAGCTAAAACTAAAAGCTGTTCATTTAGTTAATAGCTGTTCTTTTAGCCAATAGCTGTTCATTTAGATAATATCTGTTCCTTCTTGACAAAAGCTATTTCTTTAGTTAATGACTGTTCCTTTAGCTAATAGCTGTTCCTTTAGTTAATAGCTGTTCCTTTAGCTAATAGCTGTTCTTTTAGCCAATAGCTGTTCATTTAGATAATAGCTGTTCCTTCTTGTCAAAAGCTATTTCTTTAGTTAATGACTGTTCCTTTAGCTAATAGCTGTTCCTTTACTTAATAGCTGTTCCTTTAGCTAATAGCTTTTCCTTAAGCTAATAACTGTTCCTTTAGGCAATAGCTGTTCTTTTAGCCAATAGCTGTTCATTTAGTTAATAGCTGTTCCTTTAGCTAATAGCTGTTCCTTTAGCTAAGAGCTGGTCCCTTAGCTAATAGCTGTTCCCTCATCTAATAGCTGTTCTGTTAGCTAATAGCTGGTCCCTTAGCTAATAGCTGTTCCCTCATCTAATAGCTGTTCTGTTAGCTAATAGCTGGTCCCTTATCTAATAGCTGTTCCTTCAGCTAATGGTGTTGTGCAGCTAAGCTGAACCTCCGGTGTAAATGTCTTGGTAAGAACACAGGTTCTGCTTAGCTGCTCAGCATCATTAGCTAAAGGAATAGCTAATGATGCTGAACAGCTTGCCTGCGGTGGTAATGTGTTACGAAACACGTTTTCTTGGGGAATTCATCAGACATTCCTGACATACTTGAGGCAATAAATTTGACTGGAAACATAATTTAGCTCCACACCTGCAGCTTTTTCGTGCTCAAACGTTTTTCTGATCCAGTGCTGACCTTAGGAGAGTAGTGCCTTACCCAGCAGTCCAAACAGCGGCGCTCATACTTCTACACCTAAATGAACTGTGTGCCTGTCTTTTCCAGGTTTGTTTTTACACATGATGCATACAACAAAGAGCCCTTCGTCCCTCCCAAAAGCCTCTCCAGGAGAAGCTTTGGACCTCAGCCTGTCCGGGTCCCAGCTGTCCATATCTAAACGACCCAGCAGTGCATCGCCGGGAAAGTGCTTCTCTCGGTCCATATCAGTGTCTGTGGCCGGTGACAGCAGGACAAAACGCAACCCTCTGGTGAGTCACCAACATCTGCTGATGGGTTGGAAGCTCAGATCTAATCCAGATGCTGGAATGAAGAAGATTTTCCCCGAAGCTCTTTGTTTCACAGTTCTCTTCTTTTTCCATCTGCAGGGTGATGCCAACCTGGGCAGCTCCCGCTCCGTCAAGAACCTGAGACGTTCCAACAGCACCACTCAGGTTAACCAGCAGGCCATGCTCAGCTTAAGGTACATCTGCTGAACATCAGGATCTGGTTTCACCAGCTGTTTGTTCTTCTCGTCTGCAATGACACATTCAAGTGTGTGCGGTCCAGAATGAGCTCCGTCTGCCGCTCCAACGCCGAGCTGCAGGACTCCAGGCTCAGAACCACAGCTGGCAGCACAAAAGGAGCCAGAAAGGCTGCCATGGGGCTTCTGATGGGGGGACGGGTTGCAGGGCTTGGCTTTGTCCGGTGTAATGAGGGGGAGGGCCCTCTCAGGTCAGATGACCCCTCCCTCCATCAGGAGTGCATGCGAGCCACGCTTCGCGTCTTTTGACCGGCAGCTGCTGCCATGCGCCCTCCCTTGTTTCCCCTTTAAGAGGATTTAAAGTTTTACCCCCCCCCCCCCCCCCAACACTTTACACAGTCCACAGTCTGATTGGGTCTGACCTCTGGTCTTTCACACACACACACACACACCCGCTTTCTCCATCAATCACTTTCAAAAGAAAAACTAAAGGAATGTGTTGCCTGAATTGTTGGATGTCTTTTCTCTGGGCCAGCTGCCCCCCCCGTCATTTATATAGTTAAACTGAATCCCAGCTCCTGTTGTGTTTGGGGGGGTCGGCATGCATCTACGCCCCGCGGAGGAGGGGCCGCAGCACGAGGCCTTCAGGATCAACATATGACCACGGCGGCCCGTCAGCTGTTCACTGCATTCCTGAAGACGGGGGCGAGCCACGTTTGTTCAGCTGCCGTGAAAGCTTGGCGCCGCATTGGCCTCGCTAAACCTTTGCTTTGTTTAACCAGAACACGGCAAAGCTTCTTCAAAACCAAAAGATATGCATATAGCTTTTGAGAAACGGTAACCGCTCGTGTCTTCTTCCAGTCCCGGCCAGACTGAGGACTTCTCGACTCTGTTTGAAAGCAGCTCAGACGGACGCAGGAAACTGGCGAGTTTAAGCAGGACAGAAAGAACCACGTGGAACATTCTGGTATTTACCATGAGACATGCTCACACACACATCAGGCTCTACAGTGAGGACCTCAGAGGACATAAAAGCCCTTCAGCAGGGTGATGGCGAGTGTTCTGGATGTTTTCAGGATGACCAGCCCAGAGCCTCCGCTCACAATACCGGCAGCATGGAATCGCCCACCCGCCTGAAAAAAAAGGAGCCTGGCGTTCCTTTAGCAGCGTCCTTCACTGCCAACAACAGGTAGGCCCCGCCCCCTGTGTCACACAGCCACACAATGGTCCAGATGTCTCCCTGCGGCGTCACTGTGGCTCATGTTTCATACCTGTTGATCTTCTCAGCTAATATGACCGCCTTTGGGAATTCTACCCACAGGAAAACAGTCAGAAACTCTGGGGGGAGGGGGGGGTCAAAGCCTGGATGATGTTGCTTACAATGATGCTTTTCACAGGAGCAACAAGGGAACCGTGGGCAACTCGGTTACCACCATCCTACACAATAACTATTCGGAAAAGCCTCTGACTCCCAAGAGCTCCAACCAAAAGCCGTCATTCAAGTATGTCTGCAGGGACTGTGGTTGTGCTGCGGCACGCCATCAGCTCTAAGGAGACGTCTGTGATTCTTTCAGCAACCTTCTGAAGGCTACAGCCAATGACGAAGTGTCTCTGGAGAACAGCTCTGTCACCAAATCCCAGAAGAATTTCTCCTGCTCTTCGTCAGCGTCCAACAACAGAACCTCCGGTCCGTGCAGCCCTGCCTCGCCACGCCGGAGGGACGCCACAGAGGAGGAGGCTGAAAGGTCGGAGCGCCTGATGTCCTGGCTTCAGGTCTGTGGTTTGTGACTCAGCACCTCTCTTCCCGTCAACCTGCAGGTTCATCCAGCAGGTGAACCAGGCAGCGGTCACCATTCAGCGCTGGTACAGACGCCACGCCAAGAGAAAGCACAGCAACAAGGCAGTGCTCAAACTCCTGCTTGCACGTAAAAAAAAGGTATTTCCCAGACCCTCTGCAGGTGGGGTGGCGTGCTCCTGAACGCTGACGGTCGGTCTTTGCTGAGCAGGAATGGCAGGAGAAGAGAGCGGAGGACGCTCTCCAGGAGCAGCAGAGAAAACTGGAGGAAAGGAAGCAGCTTCGGGAGGAGAAAGCTCGGCTCGCTCGCCTCGCAGCCATCCAGGTGCCCCCTCCCCCCAGAAATCTTTGCTAGCAGCACTTTTCATTTTGGAACTGTTGGACATTAGTATGGAGTCCTATACTGTTCATAATTAAATAAATAAATATTTAATTAAATAAATAAATATGGCCTCATGAAAATACACAATCAACCAATAAATCTCTCATAAATATATAAAAAGATCATGAAATTGTGAAAAACCTGCACACTGATTTTATATAAGCCATTATATTATTCAATATATTTCATTTTGCTTTAAAAACCTGTCCATTATTTTAAAACAGCATTTTTAAATATTCACTTTTAATCATGTGGAATATTATAATAATTCTGTCTTTTTTCAGAAGCTCGTATTTCAGAATCAATATTTTCCAAAGTAGCTTTGTTTTTATTTCATGTTGCTGTTTTTCACAATGGCGTATTTATTTCATGAAGAGCTTTTTCAGCAGAATGGGTCTTTATGTCAATCAGTGAAAGTGGGCGGGGTCTAAACGCTCATTGGCTCATCCATGGAAATCGACTCTTATTCCTCGATACCGGCTCAGCGCGGTGTGCCAGTCAGAGAGATGACATATTTCAGTAATATCTGCGCGGCTTTGCTGACATTAGAGATCAAATAGAGACAAACTGTCTGCTGCAGAAGACGCAAACATGGACGACTCTGTTTTTGTAGTTTGAGGGTTTGTGTGGACAAAAGCACAGAGAGGAGCTCCGGTCGTCCACATCTATAAGTCCCCCGTGGAAACACTCCTCATTCTCACGCCGTTTCACTCAGAGCTCACATCGTGCCTTATGTCTGCTCACAGGAGGTGAGCTGGCGGACCAACAGTCAGACCAGGAGCTGCGCAAAGCGGAACAAGCCTGCTGAGGCCTCCTGAACGTTATATTTTTCTATTTTCAATGAGACAATGATTATAGTCAGGTCCTCTGATTTTATTTTTCCCTCGCGGGAAAATGTTCAACCTTTCCTGCGATGACGTTTCTGACCGTGGTCGGAAAACGCAGCGGAGATCCGGGATTGATTGAGCAATTCTGCAGCCAGGGTTTACTCCAAGAATCAGGCTCTGCACTTTGGAGGAAACCTTTTTTTATTATTACTTTTCTGGGGGACAGGACAACAGACCCTTAACTTGCGCTCACACATACACTCTCGCGCTGCCTGGGCGCTATGATTTACACGTAATTTAGGACGTTTGACTGCGCTGAGCTGAAGCAGAGACTCTCTGGGATGATCTCATAAAGTCAAAAATGGAAACATTGTTATCATGAGAAATTATTCAAAATAATTAAACCTGATCTCTTAACACTCCATGTACATTGTGCATCCATGCATTTTTACTGAGATAAGCGCAGGCAACCGCTCCATGTGGCTATCAGGCTAAAAACATTAGCTGGTAGCCCCTCCCACACGCGGCATGTTGCGTTCATGGAACTCCAGTTCATAGACGTTTTGTGGAACTCCAACAACCACCCAGCCTAACTTAGGCCGCTACTAGATGTTAATGAGAAGATGAAAATTGCAGAACCGACCACAAAACCACCTGAATTATGCACACTCGCCCAAAGCCACTTTTATCCGCAAATTTAGAACAAAAACTTCCCAATTTCGTGTAACACTGTGGATGTGTTGAGGTGCATACTCCCCCTAGTGTTGAGGAGTGTGCATCGCGCCATCACGTTTGCTGAAGTATCTTGGATCGATGTAGTCAGGGTGCTGCTGCTCATGTCTGAGTAAAGAAATAGCCAATCACAAAAGTGTCTCCACCTTGTCTGGTTTGATTGACAGATAGACCCATTCTGCTGAAAAAGCTCTTCATGAAATAAATACGCCATTGTGAAAAACAGCAACATGAAATAAAAAGAAAGCTACTTTGGAAAATATTGATTTTGAAATCCAAGGTTCTGAAAAAAGACGTAGAATTATAATAATATTCCACATGAATAAAATGAATATTTTAAAATGCTGTTTTAAAATAATGAACAGGTTTTTAAAGCAAAATGAAATATATTGAATAATATAATGGCTAATTTATAATCAGTGTGCAGGTTTTTCCCAATTTCATGATCTTTTTATATATTTATAAGAGATTTATTGGTTGATTGTGTATTTTCATGAGGCCATATTTTTTTATTTAATTAAATATTTATTTATTTAATTATGAACAGTATAGGACTCCATACATTAGAGGTGTTGAAAGGACAAACGTCCTTAGATGTGCAGCCAGGCGTAAAGCTGTTTTTGGAAACCTAGAAGATATTACATTTTTTAGTGCTTTCTTGTGAGTGAAATGTGGATTTATAGGAGAGCTTGGTTGCTGTTGAGGTTGTAAATAAGAGCCCGTGTTTAGCGGCAGAACGTTTCTCATGTTGGCGGCCTGCAGAAGCACTCTGTTTGGCTTCATTTAATTGACCTGTTTTTGTCTCCCCCTTGTGGTGAATCACAGGAGCTGCAGCAGAAAAGACTCCAGCGCTCTGAGGCGGCGCAGCAAGCGACCGAGGTGCAGTTGGAAAACCTGATGCAAGCTGGTACGGTGGAAGGGAAGAAGCCGGCGAGGAGCTGCTCTTCCAATGACACGCCAGTGTTGCAGAGCAACAGCGTGATGTCGCCCACACACACCAAATCCACAAACACAGGTCGGCACGTCCCAGCCTCCATCCTTCCTCCCCTCGTGTTTCGTTACACTATGGAAGGATGCAGCCTCTCATCCATTTCTCCATCATTTGTGTCCAAAGACTCCAACATGGTGGCTGAGCTGGAAGAGCTGAGTTTCAGAGCCATCTCTCCTGCTTCCTCCGGCCTCAGAGGCGTTGCGTGTTCTCAGGTGATAGCAGCCGTCCTTTCCCTGGGTGTTAATGTGTATTTTTTATTAACTTTTCTGTGTTTTTTGTTGGAGCAGGAGCAAACAGCAGGAGGAGATGTTCCTCAGCAGATTCATAAAGAAAACTCTGGACTCAGCCGCCTTCATGCTGCTCAGGTGAGGAGCTCAGACCGTTTCTTAAGCTGGTTGTAAACGCTTAAGTAGAAAAATGCTCTTACTTCTGGGCCCTTTGTCTCGCTGTGTGGGGGCGGCACAGGGGGGGCCGCAGAGAAGACCACAGCCACTATCAGCTGAAGGAGTGCAGGAAAACCTGAGGCATTCTGCTGCGAGGGGACGCAAGAAACCGCTCCAAATGTCTTCAACCAAGAGAAGTTCTCTGTCTGTCAGCCCGTCACCGAGCAACAACGGCCTGATGTCACCAGCAGAAACCAAAACCAGGACCCCAGGTTTGTCCTGGAAGTGACAGGAGAACACACCAGCTTCTGCTGAAAGACATTTTCACGTGTGACAGACACTAACTTGAACCCAAATGCTGCAGCTGATGGGGGGGACGTCGGCTGCAGAGCTGCTTCTCCAGCCCTGTCCAATCCCAGAGGGTTTCAGTTCTCTCAGGTGAGGGGCGGAAAAGGATTTCTGTTTACTGCAAAAGCCGGTCGTCTCTCATGGTCTGGTGCGTCTTTTCTCTAGGAGCGGGCTGTGAGCATGGAGGAGCAACGTCGGGGACCTAGCAGACCTCCGTCTAAAACCACCCTCAACGAGCTGCTGGATACCCTGAAGCTGCTGGAGGAGGAGGAGCCACAAAGACTTCCAGGGCCAAAGTTCCACCACAACGACAAGTACGCCTGGATCGACGAGGTCAGTGAGAACGTCCAGGAGCCTCCATGGTTCTCCTTAAAACGTGGAGACTTTTGAAAAAAAAGTCTTTTCTGTCATGGTCACAGGACGCCGACTCCAACTCTCTCACCACTGACAACTTGAAGCGCCACGGCCAGATGAACCATCAGACGTCACTGCCAGACGGGGGAGCGCTACTCTCAGAGGCCAAGCTGCAGAGCATCATGAGCTTCCTGGATGAAATGGAGACGTCAGAGCAGGAGAGACCCCGGTCCATCACCTCGGGGTCTCAAAGAGAAGTACAGAATGTCCCGCCGCCTTTGGCATCAGTGAGCCGTGGCGGCGTTTTGCTCAGCTGCTGTTTGTCGGCTTTGCTTTCAGGCGCTGCTGTCCGAGGACGAGCTGCTTGGCGCTGAACAGGCGTCGGCCGAAGCCACCGGCTCGATGATGAGGTTGAAAATGGAGCTGGAGGAGAAGAGGCGCAGCGTCAGCATGCTGCAGACGGCGCTGGTGAGGAGTCGTGGTCCCTTCTGGATTGGTGGTTGTTGTTTGTCGGCAACATGCAGAGAAGTGGTACGTTTGTGCGTTTGGTCTCTTGGCGTCCAGGCCCAGCAGAGGGAGCTGACGGCGAGACACGTGAAGGAGACGGAGCGTGAGCTGAGCAGGAGCTTCCAGCTCCAGAAGGAGCAATACGAAGCCACCATCCAGAGGCACCTGGCCTTCATCGACCAGGTGAGCAGCGGTGCAGCCGCCGCCGCCGCCCGCGCTTCCTTCCCTCTATAACGTGGTGTGTCTTCAGCTCATCAGTGATAAGAAAGCTCTGAGCGAGCGCTGTGAAGGCGTGGTCACAGAGCTGAAGCAGGTGGACCTGAAGTACACACAGAAGATTGCACAGATGCAGCAGCAGCATGAAATGGTGAGTTCACTGCAGTGGGAAAAAGGAACTTCTCATCTAGTGTTCCCTGCAGGCCTGTGCTTTGCTCCTGCTGTGACCTAAACCTGCTCCTGTCTTCTCTCCTATCCTCTTTGTCTGCACCGCCTCTCAACTGTCTCTGTTCTTTCTCACCTTATAGGTGTGGCACATTCTCGGCCCCTTATGTGAGGTAACTTCCTCCTCTTCTGTCCTTTGTCCTCGCTGCGCTCATCCCCCTCTGACTTTGGTTTCATTTGTCTGTCGCACCACTTCTCTGGGACAGTCTGTCTGCATGTGAGTCCCGTTCATTCCTGCACGTCTCGCTGCTCGGGGTGCTTGGTCCAGCAGGGTCCTCTTCTTCTCATCAGCAGCTTCTTCTGTCACTTCCTGTTCACAAAGATAACACTTCATTGCCGTTTCATCTTCTTCTGACTCCTGCAGGAAATCAAGAAGTTAAAAGACCTCATGAGTGCTTCAGAGAAAATCCGGCGGGAAAGGTGGATCGACGAGAAAACCAAGAAGATCAAGGAGATCACGGTGAAAGGTTGTCCAGCTGAACAGTAGAACCGAATCTTTATTTTTTTAATGTATGCATTTCAGTTCTTGGCCCAAGGCAGATTGAAGTCTCGCCGAACCTTTCTTTGCAAATGTTGTCAGGTTTACGTACCAGTGAGAATTAGCCAACGAAAGCGGTTAGCGAAAGCCGTTAGCTTCACTGAAGCTAACTAAAGTCACTGGCCGGACTTTGGACATGCTTGCCTTAAATTAAAGAGTTGACATAGAAATAAGTGGTTGAAATGGCTGGATTCATGTGGACGTGGTCAGACAGGACAGACGATACGATTGTAAAACTGCTAATATTAGCTAAACCAGCATTTGCAGTCCTGACCAGCCAATCTGCCCCCCCACACACACACACACACACACACACACCAGGACTGGAGCCAGAGATCCAGAAGCTAATATCCAAGCACAAACAGGAGCTGAAGAAGCTGCGCACGCTGCATGAGGCGGAGCTGCTGCAGGCGGATGAACGCGCCGCACAGCGCTACGTCCGCCAGTGTGAGGAGCTCCGCCTACAGCTGGAGAAGGAGAAGGAGGAGCAATGCCAGAGGGAGAGAGACGTGGCCAAGCAGCGGTGAGCAGCTCTCAGCTGCAACACTTCCCAGAGGCCATTCATGACGGTCTTGAGCCGGTTCAGTCTTTGTTCAGCAGCAAACTGTTTTCCCTTCTGTTTCTGTGTGTCAGCTATGAAAAGCAGCTGCAGGAGGAGGAGTTGTCCCTGCAGCAGCAGAGGAGGCGCCTCTATAAGGAGGTGTCTGATGACAAAGAGAGGCTGAGCCAGCTAGCTGCCAGGTGAGGTCAAAGGTCATGGTGGGAACCAGTGTCCTATTTCAGTGGAGGGATGACCTCCAACCCATTGACTGCATCCGAGAACTGGACTGAGTGACCCCGCCCCCTGGCGTTTCAGACAGGAAGTACCTGTCGGCTCCAAGAAGCCAAAACGCCATAGACGTCTATAGAGAAACAAACAGCCTCCCTAGTGCTCGTGTAGTGAGGAAGATGCCGTATTTAGTCAAAATCAAAAAACCTGTGTTGCTTTCTAGGACATAGTTTCTGCAGAGTGGCAGGAGTTCTTCAGAAATTCACCTCTGAGTTGTGGGCGGGGCCATAGTTGCAAGGCAAACCCCCCTCCTTCCCATCATCTATCTGTGTACATGCTCCCCCACTAGCTTACAGCCCCTCCAACCCCAACCTAACATTAGGTGCAATGCTAGGTTGATGCACCCACCTGTCTGTCTGCAGGTGGGTGCATCAGAAAGGGGCGGAGCATGGAGACTTTGAGCCGCCAATTGTAGTTTATACGTCAACTGTGTTTTGTCATCTGCTCCTGATTCACAAAGATTTGAATGAAGAGAACTAGGAAAACAACATTATGTCCTCCATCTTCAGAAAAATGCTACAAGAACGTGTTAAAACCAGCAAAGACACTGTTTCCAGTGGAGTCTGTAAGGTTTTCCTATGAACAGGAGTATTTTCACTCCAAAAACAAACTGTACAAATTCAAGCTAAAAGAAACGGATATCACACACACAAACACAGACTGAAAGATTTGTCATGAACATTAAAGTAATCTAATCTTAGAGATCCAGACTTTTAATGTTTTCATTTTTGCTGTAAATGTGACTCTTGCTTCGTCTGCAATCTGCCTCCAGTGGTCATTTGTGGAACTGCAGTCTGTGAGACTTGTGGTTTGTGTCATGTTGGTGGGGCTTCATCAGTGTGCAGCAGTAACACAGGTTGTTTGTTTTTTTTCACTGTAGTTTCTATCCTTTGTTCTTTTCTTTTGGGTGGAGTAATTTCCTAGACGTTAAACATTGAAGTTCAGGGACGTTCGTGTTCTTTTGTGGTTAATGTTAAGGCAGGGGCTTCATGTGTTTTAGGTATGTTGATGTTTTTGTTGCTCCGCTGATGTGGTTCCAGCAGCTGGTGACTGTTTCAATGACATCTTTGAAGGCTTCGTCAGCACGGCTGCATCGTCTCTCTTTCGGACTTTTCTAGTATTTTTTTTTAGGATTCTTGTTTTCTCTGTAAAACCACAAAATTCAAACGTATTTCTGGGTTTTTGTGGAGCCCAAACGACAAATGAAACACAGAAGAATTGAAGTCAGTTTCTCCAGGTGTTTAAAAACGGCTCCACACTAGTTGCAGTTGCAGAAAGCATGCGATGCACGGACTCACGGCTCGGTTTCAGATCATTTTCCTGTCTGCATGTCTGTGACAGACAGCGCTCAGAGCTGGAAGACCTGCGGCGGCAGCTGGAGGAGAACAGCCGTCTGGCAGAGCGAGTTCTCCGGGAAGAGCTGGAGAAGAGCAGAGAAGAGCAAGAAAAGAGGCACCAGGTGATCACAGAACCATCCCAAACGTCCTATTTTTTATCTGCTGCGACCGGACCGATGCAGGAAGCTCAGTCTCCATGGTTTCTGTGCCTAG
Organism: Oryzias sinensis; assembly: GCA_037389245.1. NCBI lineage: Eukaryota > Metazoa > Chordata > Actinopteri > Beloniformes > Adrianichthyidae > Oryzias > Oryzias sinensis. The sequence continues at coordinate 4,931,355 of CM074508.1, read as the reverse complement.
TTGGAGGTGAAAGTGTTACAAGAACGTCTGGACATGGAAAAGCAGACGTGGGAAGAAAGTTTCAAGAACAAAGAGGTTTGAAGTGACGAGACTTTATCAGCTTAAACAGAAACTCTTTGAATTCATCGACGTGTTTCCTCAGGAAGCATGGATGCTGAGTCGTGAACGCGAGATGAAGGAAGAACTGCGGCGAGAACGAGACAAAGAGATTGAGCTCGCCATCTGGACCCTGGAGGAAGAGACCAGCAAAGACAAGGCAGAGTGTGAGCGTGCAGCTGACAACAGGTGTGTCTGAGCGCCGTCTGGCCTGAAGCAGCGTCAGAAGAAGGTCGTGTCCACTCTTCTTCTGTGAGCGGGGACTTATGTACCGCCTCTAAGCCGGTTGTTGGTCATAGATTTGGGGTTTGGTGGGATGTTGGGCTGGTTCTCACTTCCAAATGTCTGAATCATGGAAGTTCACAGTCGATCTGATTCATTAATATTCAATCAAATGCCACTGATGCAGGCTCAAAATTTATGTAATTGAGCCGCTGCATCCTGACTCCGCTCTGCAGTGTTTTCTTCTTTTGAAGCCCGCGGTGCAGCTGTGTTTGTTCGGGAGAAGAACACAGTGATTGACAGTTGTTGTCGCTCTTTTTTCTATGGGTTTTAGAGAAACTCGAAATTGCAAGAGAATTTGCATGTACGTAATGTAAATTTAGCAAGCTGTTTTACGTATAGTACATATTAAACTGCAACGTTATTGACGCACAGGTAGAGAAGAGGTGGAGTGACTTTTTAGCCAATCACAATGCAGAACACAATCCACGATGCAAATCCGTGAAGTAGCAAAACCGTGAAAAGTAAACCGCGTTATAGCGAGGGATCACTGTACTACATTTGCTTCATTGGTTCATGGGTAACTCTAAATTGTCCCTAGGCGCGCATGAGAGTGTGCATGTGAGTGTGATTTGTGGTCCTGCCACAGACTGGTGACCTGTCCAGGACCTCCCCTGTCTTCACCCACAAGTGGCCGGGATAGGCTCCTCCCCATGAGCCTGAACAGGACAAAAACTGGTTTTAGAAGATGGATGGATGACGGGATGGACGAAAGGATGGATATACGGACGGCTGGATATATGGACAGGCAGATGACTGGCTAGATGGATGGACCGGCGGATGGATGGAGGAATGGATGGATGGATGGATAGACAGACGGATAGATGGATGGAAGGATAGAAGGTCGGACGGACGGACGGATGGATGGATTGATAGATAGACTGACGCATGGATGGATTCCATTTTCCATCAGAAATCTATTTAGTTTGGCTTTAAAACAGTTTTCATCTAAATTTAAAATGACTTTATTTTAAATCTGTCATCTCAACGGGCACAAAGCCCATTTATCGTTGTAAATATTGGGTTACATAAATGAAATTGAATTGAAATGAATTGAATAATTTGAAACTAACTAAAATCCTTTTTGATCTGAAAACAAGAGATTATTCTAGAAGGAAACTCCTGAGTGGTTTGGATGAATGAAGGTGATCTTCTCCTTCTGCTCATCCTTTCCGTCTCCAAACCCAGCCTTAGTTGACGTTCAGCCCGACTCTCTGTGTCTGCAGGGTGAGGCGGCTGAAGGAAAAGTACGAAGCCGAGCTGAGGGAGCTGGAGAGCTCCGAGAGAGCTGCTGTGGAGAAACAGCAGGAGCTGAGAAGGAAGCAGCTGGAGATGGAGGAGCAGCTGGTCCGCCTGCAGACTTTGTTCAGGCAACAAGAAGCCGAGATGGAAGGCGTCAAACAGGTAAGAGGCTCCTCGGCCCTTCAGACGGCTCTTTCCTCCGTCTGCAAAGCAGCTTGTTCCCACGGAGCTTTCTCCTCAGACCAGGGACAAGCTAGCAGAGGAGCGCTGCAGCCTCACGGAGGTGATAAGGCAGGAGTTTGCCGAGCGCCTGGTTGCAGCAGAGGAGGAGAACCGAAGGCTGAAGCTGGAGGTGTCTGAAGTGAGAGCCAGGCTGCGTCTGGAGGTGGACAGAATCCACCAGGAGAAAGAGGAAGAACTGGCTGAAGTCCACCAACGGTGAGGGGTTGATGGAAAATGGATCCCCGTTCACACGTCTCTGACAGACAGCCAGACAGGATTGTGCCCGTTTTTATTTGAGGGGGAAGGTGCAGAGCGTTTTCAGAAGGCTCCGCCTCCACTGGCAGCGTGCTCCTCTCGTCATTCTGGAGGGAGCCGACACGAAACCTGACCGTCATTCACGGAGAGCTTGAAAGCCTCACAGGGAACATTTGCTCCACGCGTCCATTTTAAGAAAGCGAGGTTCCATGGGCTTTGGTGTCAGTCCTCAGGTCTTTTTCAGGCGGTTCCTGAAGGAGTCGTGCTGCTTTCAGGTCTTCAGGGGGATTTCATGACCGACTGTCTTTGGTCTTTCAGGGTGAAGTCTGCCATCCTGAAGAAAGAAGAAACTGTGAAGAACCTCAGAGGACAGTATGAGGTAAGTTGACTAAAGTTCTGTAGTCTGGATCTGGATCCTGGTTTATCCTATCACAGAACCGTGATGGTGCCGTTGGTTTGATTCCCACTGATGCAGGCTCAAAGCTCTTTATTTCTGTTTGTCATTAAAATTGTCTTCCAAGCAGAAGAACAACGTTTTATTAAACGGACTGACTGTGACTCATTATCATCAGTGGATGTGGGCAAAGCAGCAGCAGTTCACAGCTGTTTTAATGAGGAAGACAGACCTTCTGTAGTTTATTTTCCTCTTCCTCAGATTAGAGGGATGGATAGACGGACGGATGGATGGATTGAAGGATGGAAGGATGGGTGGATGGGTGGGTGGGTGGATGGATGGATGGATGGATGGATGGATGGATGGATGGATGGATGGATGGATGGATGGATGGATGGATAGACGGACGGATGGATGGATGGAAGGATGGAAGGATGGGTGGATGGGTGGATGGATGGGTGGATGGATGGATGGATGGATGGATGGGTGATTGGATGGATGGATGGATGGATGGGTGGATGGATGGATGGACAGATGGATGGATGGATGGATGGATGGATGGGTGGATGGGTGGATGGATGGATGGATAGACGGACGGATGGGTGGATGGATGGATGGGTACTTTATTGATCTCTAGAGAAATGACACGGCAGTCTATTGGTTTCAAACATGTTGATAATGTTCAATGAGGCACATAAATGCCTCCATTCACCCATCAGTGTGTTAAATAAGTAAAACATTTCAAAATATAACATTTTAGCCAATAAAAACAATAAAGACAGTAAAAAGTTGGACATTTAGTGTGCAGTGCCCTGTCAGCAGCAGTGAGTGAAGGTGGCTGCTGACTGAACTCCTCTGACCAGAGAACACTGGGTACTGGGGGGGGGGGCATTAATGGCATCAGGGATCAATGGCTGGGAGTTTGAAGACGTGAGGATCAGTCCACCTTAAACACGTGTCTGCTGTGAATGAGCCAGAACTGCAGCTACAGACCGTCCATGGCATTTTAAAGAATAACCGCCCAAGTTAAAGTATAACAAGGACCCAGTAGAGCATGAGAAGAATGTAGTTAATAATACACCTGGTGAGAGCACACCTGCCCGAGGAACAGTGACCTTTCTGTTCAGAACACCTGAGCATTAAGTGTTGCAAAACCTCTGATTGATGGAAACGGCAGGACCCACATGGGGCGGCGTCAGTCCATACGTGCACCCTCACCCTGCAGACATACACGTCTTTGATGAGGGGAATCATTTTTTCCTCTGGAGCTCCCATCGGCGTTCAGATTAAGAATGCAGAGCTGGTCTGAACCTGGGGCCCCTGAGGGCCTCAGCGTCCATCCCTGTCCAGAGACCCCGTCAGGTTCACCTTGTTATTCAGCTTCTGGTTGTAGTCCTGGGAGACCGACTGTGTTAGTGCAGACATGGATGAAACGGCTAAAGAAGTAAAAACAAGACCCCAGCCCACTGCTCAGGTGTTTTCAGCCAACAAAGGCAGCACCTTTTTAAAGCAAAGTCACCCCCCCCCCCCATTAGGTCTTTAAAGCATTACTCAGTCACATGCACACACACGGGGGTGGACCCGTACGGGGGCTGCAGGTTTTTGGGTTGTCCGGCCCGTGGAGGGTCCAACAGAGGAGCGGCTGCACAAGTGTGTCTTATAGTTCCCTTGAGCCTCCTTAAGAGACGTTAGGAAAATGGAACGTACCATTGTGTTCAGAGTAGGGGTGTGCATCGGCAAGAGTCTGTATCCTGACACGTGTCCTACAATACGATACATTACGCAATATTGTAGCACAATACTTTTTTAAAGGCTTAGAAAAACCTCTATGTGAATATCAATACGCCTTGTATTGTAACTTTCAGTAAAAGAAAAATGAATGTGCCTTAACCAATAAGGTTCTAAAGTAGGATTGAGGAAATAAAGTACTGTTTATTTTATGTAGCTTCTTCAGTATTTCTTAATGGTTCAGGAGTCTGAACTTGTGTACTTTTTGATTGATTTGATCGATTTGAATGTCATGCACTAATGTGCCCAGCCCACACGGGCTTATATGACCCTGAAAGACAAAATACACAATACATAAAGATACATCCCCATCACAAAAATCCAATAACCCCCCTAATCAGAGTCTAACAGAATACAAAGTCTCCATTCTTATTGTCCATGCCTTTGACACAAAATTTGCCAAACAAAAGATTTCATTTTCAAAAAGCCAACGTAAAATTTTGTCTTCAGATAACCAAAACAAATCAGGACATTTCTTTTCTATGACTTCATACATACAAAGTCTCTATTTTTCATACAAAGGACAATAAAACAAAAAATAAATTCATCTTCCACCACTTGCAGCTCACAGACCTCACAGTCTTTCCTCCTCAGGAATGCCTTTAAAGCGCCCTACTTCCACCTGTAGGGGGAGCACTCCTGCTCTCAGTTGAGCGCATAAGGATCTTTGTCCTCTTTTTAAGTTATATATAACATATGGCTCAGCAGAAAATGTGTCCTTAATTTGCAAATAAGTTTGTAATTTTGGTTTTTGAAGCAGTTTCATTTTCCAGTCTTTTTCATAATAACCAACTAAAGTTTCCTTAACATTATCTATCTTACATTTCAAAGGATTAAAAAATAATGATTGTAGGTTCACAGAGGACATAATGTTAAATACATCATTACACCAGGGATAAATATCAGCTCTATCCCAATCAAATACTTTACGTGCAAGTCTCTCTGCAGGTAAAGTCACCAGCCGCTTCCATAATCTGAGAACTTCTGCTCTTTGTTTGATCAAGCAGTTTTTTGGATTTACACGTATTCAGAAAAAACTGGTCATCAAACAAGTGGGAACTACTATTGCAGGTAAACAAGTTCTTATAATCTGACTCCCACTTGTTTAACACTTGCTCTGTTAGAAAACAGATTCTCCAGAGTCTGTTAGAATCTCATGTGGAATTGGCCTTCTACTTTTAGGTTCAAGTTTATTTATTTCCCTCCAAAATAGCTGTGATTTATTATTTTGCAAATGCAGTTGTAGTTGAAGAGCTTTACCCCTCCTGAAACGTCTTTTAAATAATCTTAACTTCTTATCAAAATGACTCTGACAGTTTTTAAACACAGAAAGAAGCTCTCTCTCTTTTCAGAACCATTTCTTTGCATTTTAAATACTTTTTCTCTGATAAACACAGTTTTTCCCAAAGACTCTGCAGTTCATTGTTCCAGTAAGGTTGATTTCTTTTACATATTCCTTTATTGCTTTTATAGTTCTGTTTTGGTCTATTTTTATCCATTTCTTTATATAAAGCATCACAAAACCATCCATAACAATAGTTCAGATTTTCCTGTGTTCGTCTACCTTCCCTCAGCTGAAGACCAATTCCACACAGAGACTCACAACAGACTTCTGACTCCAGAAAGTGAACAGGCAGTTTTCTGATTTGCTTTATATTTTGGAAACCAACTTGCATATTATTTGAAAAATTTGTTTCAATAGTTTTAAGACGCAAATAGAGCACTGAATGATCAGGGAGTTTCCTTCTGTTATCAATGAGGTTCATCAGATCAGACTCGTTGCTTTTTATCAGCTCCAGAGGGGGGAGAACTTTAAATTCAACACACTCGTTTAAACCAGTGTGCGGGGTGACAACGTAATCCACCACAGCATTACCCTTAAAGGACACAGAGGTGAAGCCATCATTCTCTGGATTTACCCTCCCATTCAAAACACAACATTTAGAGTCTTTAAGAAATTCAACCAAAGCGTGTCCATGATTGTTTAATACCGTGTCTAACACAACTCTTGAGGGAATATCACCCTCATCCACAAAATCTTTTAAGCATCCTATACGACTGTTCAAGTCTCCACATATATAAACAGAATCAGCATCAGATGCATAAATTAGTGAAAGTAAATGGGCAAAAAAAAGATCAGCATTGCGCCCCCAAGTAGAGGTTTCAGGGGACAAGTAGCATGAGATTACTATAAACGAAAATTGTGACAAACCGTGTTCAAAACGTAAAGACAGAATCCCATCATAGGTGTTATCAATCCTCAAAGAAAAACTGTCCAAGAGAGTATTTTTCACAAATATTCCCACACCCCCAGATGCTTTAACAGCTTTTTTGTGCACAATCCGATTGTGTCCAATCCAAGTAAAGCCATCCAGCTCCGGTGTTAAATTGGATAGATGAGTCTCATTTAAAGAAATAATATCAGGCTGTAGCGACAGGAGAATATGCGCTCTTAGTTCACAGTTATTCAGCGTCCAGCCGTTCCCCCTACCAGTTAACTAAAACAAATCCAGTACTTACAGGCTGAGCGTTGTCTCGTCACACTCCTGCCCCACGCTGCTCTGGACTGTTTGCCGTTTGGGCTCGTTTAATCAATCGCCCGTTTCCAGCCACATAGCAGTCTTTAGCCATCGGGATCTCGCGCAAAAGGGTGCCCAAGTTTGTCTCCATGAGTCTCTCCGCGTGAGACTTTGCAGATGACACATAGACTCTCCTGTAGTTTCCATGATCTTTTAGCTTTGACTTTAAACGAAGAACAGCCACTTTATCCTCCACCGATGCGAGCTCCACTTTCACCAGGCCTGGTTGCCGTCCTCTCTGCCTTACGCGCTCCGTGGCCACCAGCCTTGGCACCGGGTCACAGTGCAATCCATCCTGCAGCAGCTCCTTCACTTTGGCCTCCAGATTTTCTCCATCCACTTGAGGCAGCCCGACAATAATCAATGACACGTCTGGGTCAAAAGATTTTCCCCGCACTTCTCTGTTCCTCATTTTAGTTTCAATATCGTCCATTCTGGAACTCATAATTGAAACTTCCAGATCCAGATTATTCCTTCCTTCACCGCCTTCTCCAGCTCACTTTTAAATCCAGCTTGTCCGTCAAAAATGATTTTTTTCCAAGCTTCCCCGGAAGGTGTTTATTTTTTTATCCATCTGTGTTTCAATATTGCTTTGCATATTGTCCATTTTTGTCTGCATTTTATCCATTTTGTCATTGAGTGCTCTCAGTTCATTCATTAAGGCGTGTGCTCACCGTCGGCGTCTTTCTCACGATGACGCGTGTTATCTGCCATTTGGGCTTCAGTCATCACTCCTGACAGCTAAATAGTGCAAAATCTAACTCCGAAAGGTGTAAGCTGTCAAATCAAATGTGGCTCCAAAACCTCAAATGTGGCTCCAAAATGTTGTTAAAAGGCTCACCACAGCACCAGCAACAGCTGTAACAAAGCACACCTCCCTTGCCTGAAACCGTGTACTTGTACTGCACGTTTCTACCTTCCTGGAAGGCCCGAGGCGCTTTACAGTCCCACATTCACACGCTGCTGCCAAACGCTGGTAAACACATTTGTTTGTGAAGATTGTGTAGATGTTTGGGACGTTTGGGTAAAGAAGAAGAAGAAGAAGGTAAATCAACATAGGACAACCTGTATCACTTGAAGAGCCATTTGGACCAGTTTCCCAGAGAAATGAAAGCACAGGGAGCCGCAACACTAGATGGTTTTGCTGACATGTCACAATAGTTTATTTGGTGATACTTGTATGGATTCAAAAATGTTGTAGGGATATTTATTTAATTATGGATGAGTGTAATGTTTCCTTTGATCTTTTGTCAATTTTCCACAACCTTGAATAGACTTTTCTGTCTGTCAAACACCCAGTTAAGATGAATGAGATGATGGAAACAAATTCACTTTGATGCAGACTCCTTTCTATTTATTTTCTCTTTAAATGATGACAGCTAGTTTTTATTAAGAAGCAGCAGTCTTTCTGGGATCAAAAGCGGTGAGTCTAAGCCCCCCCCCCCCCCCCCCTGGAAGGAAGCGAACTTATATAATTCACGATTATACTGTAACCATTTTTATTACATGATTTATCAATATCCGGTTCCCAGTTTTTTATCAGACAGAATTAAAATCATAAGATATCCGATAAAACACATGACAAGATGAATTACTTAAGTATTCGTCAAAAATGACTATTTTAGAAATCAACATGGCAAATGCAGCATCTGAAATATATGCAAATTATGTTACTTATAGCTACGCTAACAAAGCCATTCATATGAATAAAACATAACTATATCAGTAAAGCAGACAACACTGTTTCAGGAATTTTCCTTAGCAAAATTTCATCAAGAAGTATCAAAAGTTAAAACATGTACAAGTTATGCTACATTAGGAAAGATTTTGAATCAGTTTATCAAGTTTTGGAGAAAGTGAAGTAATATCATTAAAAGTCAATCAATTTAACAATTTTCAATAAGTTTTTTAAAAAATTTTTTTTATTTTTTTTATAATAAAGGGAAATGCTGTGAGGAAGAGTAAAAGGGTCCATAACATCGATTGTCAAGGTTGGTATTTCTTCTTTTACTGATAACAGCTGATCTCCTGGGTTCAAAACGGTTAATAGTTCTCTTCCACTATTATTGTCTGCAGACATTAGATTCGAGTCCATATCAGCCTTTGCTGATATCAGCTGCGGTGAAAGTTGAAAGTCAAGTTGTCTGCAAATTCAGAGCCTCTGCTGTTGTTATTCAGGTAGCGTCAGACATCTGAGAAGGTTATGACTCGGGTGTCATATTTCTTGGTGTTGGCTCTTTGGTTTATTACTCCCGTTGTTTCAGACACACGTAATCAAGCACTTCTCCAAAGTCCTTCATGGTGTTGACCACAGAACCTTGGTCACAGTCCTCTGGACCAGTGGTTTAACGTAAATCCTGCGGCCTTTAACCCAAATTGATGCTCAATCTGCTTCGCTTCCTGAGAAGCGTGCATGTTTTGAGATTTCAGCATTCTCCTGGTCAGATAGTGCGTTCAGATAAATAGCCCGAACCCTTCCGGTTTTCCTTTGGTTCATCAGAGCTAGCTTGTGTTTGTGATTCCACAAACCTGATGAGATCGCTGGTTTATCCGTCGTTTCTCCTGGGAGGAGCAGGTGGCAGGTCTCGATGGTATTGAGATCCGGAAATCCCTTTAGATGTAGAAATGAATGTATTTGCTGCTCCAAGACACAGCACGATCTCGTATTGGCACTGCTAGCTACGCAAGCGCTAGCGTGCTAGCTTCCTGAGAACTTGATTGTGGTACTCCAGTGAGAATGACATTATTCATCCTTACTTGCTGTTCCCACATGCGTCAGTCTTTTTCTCAGAATCGACCTGGTTTTCTGGCGCTGCTGTTTGGGCCGAAATCTTGAACTCTTCCATCATTTCCCAAAGTGGCGTTAAGCTTAGCGACCACTTGTTCCATAAAACTTTCAGCGTTTCTTGAATAATGTCAGAGTTTTTGAGGTCTTCATATTCCTGGGGTTTCTTCAGGGCACTTAGTCAGCTCTTTTTTGGAGAAAAATCAACCTTTTAAGTAATTTGAAGATAGTTGTAATTGCAGAGAGGCACGCCACGCGTCCTGCCGTGTAACCCGGAACGGAAAACAGTTAAGATGAATGAGATGATGGAAACAAACTCACTTTGATGCAGACTCCTTTCTATTTATTTTCTCTTTAAATCCAGTAAACTCAATAAATGATGACAACTAGTTTTTATTAAGAAGCAGCAGTTTTTCTGGAATCAAAAGCGGTGAGTCTAAGCCCCTGCCTCTCTACCTGTTCACACCTCTGCAGCTCCAAGTTGTTTTCCCCGTGCACCCCAGCGTGTTCTTTGCAGGCAGAGCAACATACAGTCATCATGGCAGACAGTGGACAGGATAGGAGGGGCGCCCTAACGCAAATTTATTTAATTTCACGCAGAACTGGGCGGTTTTAGTCTAGGGGAAAAAGGCTATTGGGGCGTTCATGTGTCCCTTAAGAGATTACCACCAACTGTGTTTTTAGAAGAGCTATCTATCCCATAACAGACTCTGGTCGGCGTTCACAGCTGCAGACACGCCCCCTCCTGCCCGCTCGCCACGACAATCTCAGAACTTGATGGTTATTTTACTGAACCACAGGCTGTAGCACAAAGGAGGAAGGAGCTGCATGCGACCGCTGACATGGAGATCGTCTGCGTTTCTATGACTCTTACTGGGTTGAGATCTGAAGGGCATTCTGGGAACCAGGGTCTCTTAGCTGACCTGCGTTTTCCCTCCAGCCCTCTGGGGGGCGCTGTGAGCTGCAGTCTCAGGAACCCAGCAGTTCCAAAGAAGCAGGACTTCCTGTGAAGTGATGTTTGTGTCTCCCCCTTCAGTCTTCTGGATCAGCGTTCAGGTTGTCTTCATTCATGCAGGACAGACATCCGTACCGCAGCAAACAGACACCTGGCGCCTGCGCTGGCAGTTAGACGGCTCGTCTGAACAGTTCTTCTCTCCCCGACAGGCTGCCTTGAAGAGGGCCGACCATCTGGAGGCCCTGTGGGAGCAGCAGAGGAAGCAGCTGCTGGAGAAGTGATGCACGGGACGGGCCGCACCCCCAGCCATGACAGGATCTGCAGCCCCCCCACTGCACCTCACAGTCCATGTGGAGTTTCAGAGGGCCGGGGCAGGGCCTGTGGAAACAGTGAGACAGTTGGACAGTTTCAGGCAGCTACAAGCCCCCAGTTTCTGGTGTGCAGGGGGAGAACTGTTTCCCATTTACCTGTTTCCATACCGACCAAAACTTTACAACCCCCACCCCCCACCCCCCTCTGGGCATAACGTAGACGGGTCAGAATGTGGATGAAGAGAGAACAGAGGGATGTTGGAGCCGCTGAAGGAAAGACGAGACGACGTGGATGTGGGAAGACAGGAGGTCAAAGGTCAAAGCAAAGTATGAGAGGATTAAGAAGACCTGAGTGGGGGGTGGGGTCAAAAATAGAACCGTCCTGACTGACAGAGGAAGTCAGACTTCACATGTGGAAGTAGAGGGTTACAGCGGTCGTGGCTGAGCGAGGTGGGGAATCAGCTGACAGGAAACTGGGGCGACGGCGTCAAAGACGGACGCCGGCCCCAAAGATCCACGGTTTTTAGTCTTTCCTATATTTATTCCAGAACCTGACGCCGTGCTGTGAAAAGGCCCAGGATGTGAGGAAGCTGTTACTGTTTCTTCCTCCTGAACACACAGTCCTGATGACGTTGGGGGCGGGGCTTTGGCGACAGAACGTTAGACTGCATTTCAACAGATGTGTCAGAAACAGTGAGGCGCTCGCTGTCACATGCTTATCATCACTCGGTCACAAGGACGCTACTCTAAAGCTGCCGACTCCGCCCACTCGCACAAGCCTGTGCAGAAGTGCAGACCACTCCCCATGTGTGTTTGCTGGTCCCGCCCTGACCCGGCGTGACCTCACACAGCCGCTTTGTGTTCTGTAACGCTGTGAAAGAATAAACGTTTGTAAAACTGCTGCTTTTGTGGTGAATCTGAATTGAAACCAGAGCCGCCGGTTCCCTCATGGCGTGTGGAAAGCGTGACCCACTTCCTGTGTCTTCCAGCAAACTCTTTCCTCCGGCGCGCAGCAGCGAGCCTCTTCCCTCCTCAGGACGGACAAAAGCTGCAGCCGCCGTGGCTGTTGGTCGCTGGGAACATTTCAGAGCTGCCTGAGGTGGGATCCTTCCCCCACTTCATTCTTGCGCAGGACTTCAGAGAAGTGGGGGGGGGACCAATTGCTAGCAGCTGTTGCTCATTTCCACAATGGTCCCGCCCCTACAGTGCAGAGGCTGGCAGCTCTGAGCAGCAGATGACAAGGAGAGCTCTGTGAGAGGAAGAGCTGTGCAGCGAGGAGAGGGAGACTCAGCCCAGGTCTGCAGCGGTGAGAACTCTGCCTTCTCTTTCAGGGGGGGGGGAATGGAACCCGCCTCTCTCTGACCCCGGCTGGCACCGTTATGTGAGCACTTGAAACTTTTCAAGCGGTGAAAGCAAAGTTTTCTGCTGCTGGAGCCCAGAGAACGGGACGAGGGCAGCACATTCCTTCCATTCCCCCCTCAGTCACAACTGGAGGAGCCAGGATCTGCCCCCGCCTCAGCGCCGATCCTTTTCAGGAGTAACGGCGGGGCAGATCCTCAGCTCTTCCTGCCTTTAGGCTCAGACCTCAGCAGAGCCTCAGAAGCAAAAGTTTCCTGCTTGTTTCCTGTCTTAGCATGATGTCTGTTGAGGTTTAGTGTTTTCCTCTCCGAGCTGGCGGTTGGTAAAGACGATGAAGAAGCTGCTGTGTTTTTGTCATTCGAGTATCTGTTTCTGCTCAGAGCTAAGGTTTCCCTCCAGACTCTCCTCTGCCTCCTCTCTCTGAGGCTGAGACCAACATGGGCTAATTGGAGCTCGGTTCTGCCTCCTCCTCAGAGAACCGGACCGAGTCCTCCTCGTCTTCCACGTTCTGCCTCCTGATGCTCCGGCGGGCGCACGGCGGAGCTCGGCGAGCGCACGCAGCCTGCTGGCCATGGCGCTGCTGAGGAGGTTTTTTGTGGCGGTGGGGGTGGTCAGCTTCATTCTGTGCATCTACGTCCTGGTTCTGAACCGGCAGTGGCCCCCGTCTGCATCCCTGATGCCTCACGGGTATCGACAGGATGTGACCCGGAGGACAAACAGGTGAGGCATCCGTCCACCACTTGTCTTCAACCTAAATCCAAACTTTCTGATTAAGAAAACAACATTTATTTTTTATTTTGAAGCTCCTAATATGAGTTTTGGACCAGCACCGAGCGTAGAACCTCCTGCTCTTTTGGCTGGACACATGATCCAGGTGATCAGGTTTCAGCTGGAAACCCCAGCAGCTAAAGTGTCATCAAGAACTTTTACACATGTTTGGGGTTTGGAAGTCTATGCCTGAACCTCTCGATTAAAAAACTTCAAACAGGAAGTGACAATAAAGTAAAGAAACACCAAAAGATTCAGCGTCACTCTCTCATTTGAAGAAACCTCCTTCAGTGTTGGAAAGTTCACTCCTTTGTCATGTTTTCATGATAATTGTGCGTCCTGCACGGCTTGTTTGCCTTTTCCCTCCTGCTGCCGTGTGACTCTGGGGCAAAGGGCTTCATGCAGAAAACTTTGAACCCTTAAGTGTTTCTTTACGGCCTTCAGTCACAGATAAGAGCCAGAGACTTCCTCCTTAAAGCGTTGATGCCTCACACAAGTCCTCTTCTGTTGTCTTCAGAGTCAAATGTGGATGTGTGCACGTTTTAGTCTCATCACATCCGTATGAACAGAAGATTTTGTTCTTCTGAATCTGGTTCACAGGACTGAGCCGGAGAGCATGTCGGCTCAAACTCTTCCTCGTCAGAAAGGCGGCTCCTCTCCCTCCTTGTGCCGTGAAAGGCTCTCCGGCTTTCTGGCAGCAGGGCTTTCTCAGCCCGCCGTGGAAGTGTTGGCTTTGTCCCAACGGGCGCCGCTCCAGCTCTAAAGGCCAGCAGCACCTCTCGGCTGCATTTGGTCAGAGGAACGGACACAATGGCTGACATGGTTTCTTTTCAGGCCAGGCCTGAAGACGGTGGAGCCTCTGACTTCAGCCGGAAAGCGAGCTCTCCTGTACATCCTGTTGCAGCCACGTGCACAGTTTGTGGTGAACGTGGAAACGTCTGCAGCTGATAATGTTTTAATCTTTGATCAAACATTGGGGTGTTTTCAAACATGCTGAACTCTTTCTAACATCCGGATCTTTTGGGTCAGCTGTTCAAAGTGCTGATCTCCTGGTAATCCAGCTCCGTCGTGTCACATGGTTTCTTGTAAACCTTTGACCTTTCGGTCTGCTGTCGGTTACAGTTGTTTGCCTGCTTTATGAGCCCTGAATGCCTGTTTCTGCATCAGGGTGGCATCCAGTGTTTGACTGGAAACCAGGCAGCCTGTCGTGCTGGAGGAGAGGACCCCCCCCCCACACACACACACACACACACACACACACACCACTACAGGAGCTGGTGTGAACGTCCTCTCCGGGTCAAACCTATACAAGCGTAGAGATATCCAAAGAAAATAAGCGAGCCACGGACCGGATCCGTGTTTTAGTTCATGAACTGTAGATTGTTGTGCAGAAAATGGGTTCCAGCTGCAGTTTTTGATTAATCTGTTCCGAGTTTTAAAGTTTACCTTTATATGTTGATGCTCGTGAAGCTGCAGGCAGGGACCGTAATAAAGGACACCTCCCCCCCCCCCAGACAAACGGTAGCTGTTTGTCTGTGACTCGCCCTGAATAATCCAGAAAACATCACAAGAATTCACGGACCGATGTGGCTTTTCCACTTTGAATAGTTGTCTTTCATGAGGAGATGCAGCCTGTTTGGAGTTCTTAAAGGAAAAAAACTTTTCTTTTCTTTTTAAATTGAGGTCAATTCTCTTCCATACAAACCAAATTTTGAACTAAAGCTTTTTTTTTTTTTTTTTTTTTAGAAACTCTAAATACATTGCGGTCCCCTGCTGTCAGAATTAGTGCAGATTTACTTTAGAGATTCCTATTTGCAGCTTTCCTCTGATGCCGTCTGTGGGGTCATGTGACCTGAACGGTTTTCTGGTCGATCCGCTTGTCCTTGTTTCCCTTCAGGATCTTGTTTGGCTAAAACAAACCACGATGTCTCGGCTTTGTGGCTCACATTGTCTTGCTTTGTCCCATCTTCCATTCTGGAACCATCAACCCTTTGGAACCACAGTGGGCGTGGCCTAGACACTGCAACCAGCCTGAACAAATGACCAGTTCAGACGTTGGTGACGCGGGGAAGCAGTCCAGTTCCTCGGGAACGGTTTCTGCAGGATCTCTGCCTGACAAAACAGACCCATGTTGGATTTTCCTGTCATTCCCATGCTCTGTGAAACAGACGGTCACCGCGGCGCTCTGTTGGGAAAGGGTGGAGCAAAGGCGTCCATGAGGTTTTAGCATTGTATGCTTTACGGTGACTTCACACCCTGAATAAATGTTATTACTTAAGCCGCTCTCCATGGCAGACCCTCCTTGGTTAAACAGCGTTGCCTTCATGCTGGCAGAGAACCCGCCTGACACCGGAGAGTTGTGGGTTTGAATCTGAAGGTATTCTGTCCTTCACAGCAGTTCAGAGGAACCCAAAGAGCCTCCAGGCAGACGGGACGACCCCCACCAGCAGCCCGACCTGCTGTCCGCCTCCCCCACCAAGAAACCTCTACCAGGCCACAATGTGCAGACTCCAGCAGCCACCGAGCCCCACGTGCACGGAAAAGTACGGGCGAACGTCTCCACCTCCCCTCCAGGGTGGGACCAGGTGAAGAAAGCAAACGAGTCGATGAGAGTTCTGCCCACGAAGCCAATCGGACCCACAGATCCGCAGTACATTGGGGACTCCTACATGAGTGACGGAGTCTCCCTGCACACGGTAAGTCATCCAGAACTCCCTAAATGACCTAAACGTCCTCAATGTTAGCAGATCATGCAAGAACCTCACGGTCCAACGCCGTCTATACCATTAAAAACACACAATCTGAACTGTGTTGCATGGTAGGAACATGTAAACATGTCACGTGTTCACATGTGACGGTTGGGTTCAATCCAAGAGGTTTTGGTGCAAGTCCCTTTAAAGGAGGAGTAGGACAGGTGAGGCCAGGAAAACTGTGAGTTAGAAGTCAGGTTTGCATGAAAACTCTCACAACGGCGCTGGAGACCAAAAAATGTCCCTCAGCAGGATCCCGTTGCTGCAGATGAATCTCTGAAATGCTCTGATAATCCTGCTGCTTATCTGATTTTAGAACCAAAGCCATCCAAGTCTGCTACTGTGCGTGACGTCCCTAAACCTGCAGGAGGCATAGACTGAAGGACATGTTTGCTTATCAGTTCTAGTTTTTCCAGTTCGGGTTTTGTTATTTAAACTTCTCATCAAGTTTCAGAATCTGTTAGTTCAACAGGTGACAGGTGTTTAACAAACCTGTCTCCTTTAACAGAAATGTCTTCCCTTTTCCTTCCATGAACTTTATCGTTTTCATTGTTTTAGCGCTTTTCTCTTGGTGAAGCTCCACGTCAGCAGGCGCCGGCCCGTCTGCACCTGTCTGGCTCACCTGCAGCTCTGAGATGTAAATGATTTGAGAGCATGCAAAGCAGCAGGACTGGAGATGATTAGAGGTTTGCTTTTTCACTCCTGCTGTCAAACAAATCCTCTTTGGATCAACGGCACCGTTCTTTCATGTTGGCTGCACGCGTGTGTTCAGCTTCCTGTCCTTCATCAGTGACCACCTGAGGTTCACGTCAATGTTTTCAAAGCCCACATGCTCGTCCTGTGTGTAAATTCCTTAACCCTTGTGCTATCCTATGGGGTCAAGATGACCCGATCCTTCCATTGACGTGTTCTCCCTACCATGACAAAGGTGGATAAAGGTGGAAAGATTTCATGTAATCCATGGACACCAGTGAAGATCACAAATCATTGAAGAAAAAAGGTTCAGAGCTCTGTCTAGTGGGTCTAGATGACCCAACTCCCAATGTTTAAGTGCCTAGGATAGCACAAGGGTTACTGGGGATTTTTGAACCTAAAGTTCATGAAGTTCTGAAGACAGACGCCTCCTCCTCCGTAAGCAGAGCATGCAGTGATGTGGAATGCAAGGAGGAGCTTTAGGCTTCTGCTTTGGCCTTTTCTCCTCTGGATGGTTTCTTTTCCAGGACTGAAGAGCAACACCAAATGCTATTACACACAGCTGTTTAAAGACAAACGGGGCTAACCTTTGACCTTCCATTTAGATCCAAGCCTAAACAGCACAAAATGGTCGGATATAAAGGACACGACCCCGGAGGCAAATTACATTCTCTATCTAGATGCCTTCTCTCTCTCTCTCTCTATCTTTGTCTCTCTCTCTCTTTGAAGTTTAGTTCTTTGGTCAGAGCTTTTGTGTGAAGGACGGTTGGAACGGTTTTCCGTCCCTGAACAACCTGAACACGGATGAAACGACCTTCAAATGTCTCTGCTGCTGTGCTGAGCTTGAAACCACAAGTTAATTATTCATTAATGGAAGCGTCTCTTCTGCTGTTGAAAGGCTTTCTGCAGCTCTAGAGATGCTCAGGAGGCGGCTGATGCATTGTTACCTCCAACTACGGCTCCAGGAGGGAACAGTTGGATGTTTCTCTTCTATGGCTGCTTGTGGTTTTGCTGCACGTTTCCAGCGCCGCTCTCTCTGTGGGTCTGGATGTGAACTTGAGAGCCGTTTTGGGCCTGACCACAGCGGACTCGTCGGCGCTGAAGTGTGGTTTGCTGACGTCCTGCCTGTGTTCTCTGCCCACAGCTCTGCCCAGACGGCATCCGAGCTCGAGTCCAGAGCTCCGCGTTTGGGAGCAGATTTCTGGACCGGATTCCGGTCCTGCAGACGCTCAAACATGCAACTCCTGAGCAGTACCAGCGTCTGAGGCGTTACCCAGGGACTCACGGCTGGAGAGGCGTGGACTTCAAAAGTGAGTTGTTCTTCCACAGAGGAGGTGATGGTCCTATCTGCGCGTGTCAGTTCCTTTGGTGATCGGCAGCCGGACAGCGGCTGCACCATCAAGGACTGTGGCCTCACCTTTGGTCTCCTGCAGTGGTCCAGTACCGTCTTTCCCCGTAGAAAGGAAAACTACAGTTAAAGAGAGTCCACAGTGCTCACTGAAATGACTTGAAACGTACAAAAGTAACAATAAATGAAAATTTGTTGGAAATGAAATCATCAAAATCAGCCATTACTTTTGAGTTGTTTAACAGAATTATTAAAAAAATTAATAAATAATGAAATAGGGCTGGACAAAAATGATGGTACCCATAACTTAATATTTTGTTGCACAACCTTTTGAGGCAATCACTGCAACGGTTTCTGTATTTGTCAATGAGCCTTCTGCACCTGTCCACAGGTATTCTGGCCCCCTCCTCATGAGCAAACTGCTTCCATGTCTCAGGTTTGATGGTGTCTTCTCCAAATGGCATGTTTCAGCTCCTTCCATAGATGTTCAATGGGATTCAGATCTGGGCTCATAGAAGGCCACTTCAGAATAGTCCAACGCTTTTCTCTTAGCCATTCTTGGGGTTTTTGGTTGTGTGTTTTGGATCCTTGTCCTGTTGGAAGACCCATGACCTGCGACTGAGACCAAGCTTTCTGACACTAGGCAGCACATTTCTACCCAGAATGCCTGGATAATCTTGAGATTTCATTTGATCTTCACAACTTCAAGACACCCTGTGGCAGATGCAGCAAAGCAGCCCCAGAACAGAACTGAGCCTCCTCCATGTTTCACAGTAGGGACAGTGTTCTTTTGGTTGGATGCTTCATTTTTGAGTCTACCAACATAGAGCTGATGTGTCTTACCAAAAAGCTCCAGTTTTGTTTCATCTGTCCAAAGGACATTTTCCCAGAAGCTTGGTGGCTCGTCAACTTGCATTTTTGCAAATTCCAATCTCGTTTTTTTATGATTTCCTTTCAACAGTGGTGTCCTCCTCGGTCGTCTCCCATGAAGTCCACTCTGGCTCAAACAACCACGATTGGTGGGATCTGACACTGATGTACCTTGATCTAGGAGTTCACCTTTAATGTCTTTGGAGGTTGTTCTGGGCTCTTTGGATACAGTTCCAACTATCTGTCTCCTCAATTTGTCATCAATGTTCCTCTTCCATCGTCCTGGGAGGTTGGCTACTGTCCCGTCGGTCTTAAACTTCTGAAGTAATATGTGCCACTGTGGTCACAGGAACTTCAAGATGCTCAGAGATGGTTTTATAGCCTTTACCTTCATGATGTTTGTCTATAATTTTGTTTCTTATGTCCTGGGACAATTCTCTCCTTCACTTTCTGTTGTCCATGTTCAGTACACACCTTTTCACCAAACAGTAACGTGACTATTTGTCTCCTTTTAAATAGGCAGACTGACTGATTATGGGTTTGAAAACAGCTGTGATGTCAATTAAATGACATACCTGAGTTCATCATGACCCCCCCTGGGCAATTAGTTCTCAGTCTTTTATGGATGTAAAAGCACTGTATAAAAGACACTTCCCTGCTGGATCCGTCTTTTGTTTGCCTGGTCCAGTGGAACCACAGAACTTTAGTCCAGTCTGAGGAAGACTCATCAAAAAGTCCAAGTCCTCTTCTTCCTCAAGCTTCAGAAAGTGCCTTTTTTGAACGTGTTGCAACATTTCTAGTCAAGTTCACGTCTGTGCTTGTAACTGTGTTCAGGTAACGTTATCTTTCCCTAGGATCTACGTTTTTCCACAGAGCAGGCAGACTGAAGCTCTGAGTTCATTCATGTCAAAGTTGCTGTGCTGTAAAGTTGGATTTGTTCTGTTCTGAACACCGACTGATTCTTCACCTTCCTCCACATGAAGCTGAGTGTGCGGCCTGTCATCCACACTCGTGAGAGGGGAACGTCCCACATTCCATTGAGGAACATCACTACTTTCCCTCAGGGCTTTATTGCCTTTAGTTTTCAGCCTGTGTGTGCTTTAAGCACCACTGACTGTTGGTTAAAGAAGTCCTTTCCTTCTGTTACTGAGACGTTTGGAGAAGCTGTGGTGAACATGTGGCGACGGCCCCTCCACACCCAAAACCTCTGAGCGCTTAAACACTTCACAGCTTCCAGATGGAGCAGCAGGAGGATGCAAACGCCCTGAACAGGCTCCATTTACAGTCTGCATTCCTTCATTTTGCTCGACGGCACAATCAGTGTTTCACTCAGGACGTGGAGACCGGATCCTCTGGAGTTACTGATCCGATGGGCATCGGCGGTTCCTGCTGCTCCTGGTTTGAGTCCAGAACCGTTTTTATTGGCTAGAAGACAAAAAGATGAATATTCTTTAGAGGTTGAACGCGTTCTTCCGTGTCTGTTTGCTTTTTCGAGCATCGTCTGCTTCTGGAACCGTGTTTGTTTTTCTGCGGCGTGTGTGAAGACGCTCACGCCTTTGCGGCTTCTCGTGTGTTTGCAGAACTGTCAGTAACTTTTTCTTCCCACCTTTGTCTGCAGCTCTGGTGGAAACTCTCTCCGTCCTCAACACGTCTGCCAACCGGGAGATGCTGGACGACTGGCCGCGCCGCGGCGCCGCCTCCAGCTGCAGGCGCTGCGCCGTGGTCGGAAACGGCGGCATTCTGAAGGGCTCAAAGAAAGGCAAGGAGATCGACCATCACCACTACATCTTCAGGTAGAAGGAGGAGGGGGGTTAAAGGTTTTGGTGTCGTTTGGATGAGTAGCAGAAGCGATTTGGGGTCAGAGGCAGCATTAGTCCTGACTCGACGTTTTTGGCCCTCATCAGGACCAACGGGGCCATCACCAAGGGCTTCGAGGAGGACGTGGGCTCCCGGACCACTCACTACACCTTCTCCACCAACACGCTGATGAACTCCATGAGGAGCTACGCCCGGTTGGGCTACAGCAGGCCTCCCGTGTCAGAGGTCAGGGGGGGTCGCGGGTCTCTCCTCACCCAGAGCTGCTGCGGAGACTCACCTTCCTCCTGCTCCCGCACAGGAAACCAGATACGTCTTCCTCCCGGATCACGACCGCGATTACCTGCTGGCGAAGGCGGCGGCGACCCACACTCTGGTGGAGAGGGGGGCTGAGAGGAAACAAGAGTAAGAAACACCCCCGCCCCCTTCTGGTTTTCTGTCTTAGTAAGCTTCAAACTTTTTACTTTTTCAGACCACAGGTTTCACATTTGAATAAAGAGAAATGTTTCAGGTTTCATCTCAATTTTCTTTATAAATGTCTCCATCATGAGAGAAAGAAAGTTAGAAACTCCACCAACAGGGTTTTCCTCAGTGTGGGTCTTTAAATCTTTAGGATGTAGTTAACAGTCGGTCTAACCTGAAACTTTCCTTGCAGTCCTAGGAAGTACTTTGGAGAAGACGTGTCTGCAGAAAAGCTGAAGATCTACCATCCGGATTTTGTCCGTTACCTCAGGAACAGGTCAGAGAAAAGTCCTTTATGAAGACAGTCAAACAAAAAACGGGTTTTCAGTATGCGCCCCGTGCCTAACGTCACCACAGTAGTACTAGTACACACATCTAGTACCTGCTGAGTATGAGTGAACGACTGGAGCCGGGGGGGGGGGGGACGTGACGTGGCCGGGCTGCCCACTGTCACATCTTTGATTGAGGGCTCACGTCTCATCTGGCTTTTTTTTCTATCTTTGATTTTGCTCTCATAAGTTTCAGTTTGATGTGACAAAGCTGCCATCAAACAGCTGCTGATTGGTCCAGATTCTAACCAATCAGGTGTCTCTGTCTCACATTGACGGTGCTTGGAGGCAGACATGGACTTTGTGTCGGTTCTGTTCCAACGGGGTTCTGCCGTTTCCATTCATTCTGGCCCGTTTCTCAGAGTAAAACTTCTGGCTTTTAGCAAAGCAGCTAAAATCAAACAGGTTTAGCATTTATTCATGTTTATGTAGCGACTAGCGGGTTTAAAATGTCTGCAGCAGAAAAAAACGTCTGAGCTTCCATTCTGTTCAGCTGGAAGTTACTTTTATTAGGATTTTAAATTTATATCTGAACTATTGTTTTATTTTCATCAATAAATGTTTAAATATAAAAAGAAATAGCCTTTTTTAAGGGTTATTTTTTTGTTGTTTGGACAAAAACACAGGAATTCTTAAAAATAAGACGCTGTGAAAATGAACGTAAAAGTTAAAAATGTTTCTTCTGTTAAAAACATTGAGTCTACTTTGGTGAGCCGTCATTCTTTTACTTATTAATGCTGTTAATCTGTTCCAAAAATGAAATATGTGCTTTAAATCTACATTCTTTTTTAACAAATCTTAAAGAAAATCAAACTTTGAGGATTCACAAATCACACACAGGTCTGTTGGTTTAATGTCAGCAGATAATGTTACAGTTTATTTTACAGTTTCAGCCATAAATTCACAAATCTGGCTGAATAAAAATGAATCAATGCTAAAAAAAAAAGTATGAATTATTTTTAAAATGATTAAAAATGAAAATGTTTTCGTCCAAAGAGACTAAATGGAGGATAAAAAGAGCTGCTTCGGCTTCTGAGCCTCGGACACCACGTTAGATAAATACAGCGATGTGATTGGTTAGAATCTGGACCAATCAGCAGCTGTTTGATGGCAGCTTCATCACATCAAACTTAAACTTATGAGAGCAAAATCAAAGATAGGAAAGAAGGTGAGATGAAACACAACGCATGCAAAAAGATTTGTTGCAAACGCAAGAATTAAAAAAAAAAAATTGAAAGCAAATATTTAACATTTTCATTTGCAGCTCAGAAA
Source organism: Oryzias sinensis (assembly GCA_037389245.1). Lineage (NCBI taxonomy): Eukaryota > Metazoa > Chordata > Actinopteri > Beloniformes > Adrianichthyidae > Oryzias > Oryzias sinensis. The sequence continues at coordinate 4,908,780 of CM074508.1, read as the reverse complement.
CTTTAATGTGCAACGGTGGGGCATAAACATCACTCTGTAGTTTTCCAGCCCAAAAGTCTAAAACCACCGGAGCCAAAATATCACTCAGTAATTAATCGTCCATTGTTGACCTGCTGATGTTCCATCGATCTGCCATTTCTGCTGTCAGTCAGAGCAGAACAGGAAAAAGAGAACTTCTGTTCAACTTTATCAGCAACCATCTTTAAAACAATCAGAAATAATAGGAAAGTGAGCTTTTATCCCCGTTGGGCAGCCCAGAGTTCTTGGAAAGGTGCCTAATAAATAAAATGTATTCTTATTGTTAATATTTGTTAACTTCAGTTTATTCTAAACCAATAAGAACCCAGATCCATGTTTCCTTCACATGATGGTTCTGTGGGACGCACCAGCGACCTAATCGACACATTTCTGAGGTTCTTCCACCTTTTCTTATCTTTTACACGGATGGTCATAAAGAAAATGTTGTTTGAGGCTTCAGCGCCGTGTTTTGTCTGGTCGTGTGGAAGGCTAAGGCTTCAGCGCCGTGTTTTGTCTGGTCGTGTGGAAGGCTAAGGCTTCGTTCTGCAGCTGTTGGGAACATTTCTACTCACTGACCCCTTTGAGCTCTTACCACCTTTCTCATGTTCTGCCCTCGCCTCAGATTCCTTCGAGCCGGCATCCTGAAGGGACGATACAGGGACATCTACCGCCCCTCAACGGGGGCCGTCATGCTGCTGGCTGCTCTGCACACCTGCGACCAGGTGACCTCTGGTGACCTCTGCAGTGTTTGTCTGATGGGGTGACGGATGACTGAAAGGTTCTTCCCTGCAGGTGAGCGCGTACGGCTTCATGACCCCCGACTACAAGAACTACTCTGACCACTACTTTGACCCCACCTACCGCCCAGTGGCCTTCTACGCCAACCACGACTTTCGGATGGAGATGGATCTGTGGCAGGAGCTGCACAAAGCAGGCCTGATACGGCTCTACATGCGCCACTAAGTGACCACACGACTGCATCTGGGGGCGTAACCACGAGGATAAGTTAAGGGCGGGAAAGTGCGCCGTAGCGGCGGGCGATTGGACTGACTGTGGCGCAGATGGTCGGCTTTTCCTGAGGGAATGTCGTGTGAAACAGCTGCTGTCAATCATTTATGCTGTAGGCTGTGATGTGGGTTTACAAAAACAATGGATGAAAAATGTTGCTGAAAGTGTTTGTTTGAAACGGCAGCAGGAAGCGGATGAACCACTAGAGGGGAGGTGTTGACCTTTTCAGAGCCGTATGTGCCTTAATGTTGGATTCTGCTGGATGGAGCCTAAATGCTGTTAAACGGTTGGATGGGAGACCCGGCTGACGATGACGCTTCTACAAAGACTTTTTCATTCTGGGAGGGGTGTCATTACAGACGTATCTTATGAGTTTCTCTTTTTACCGTGGTTTTTGTCTAATTTATTTAACTTTTTAAAACTTTAACAGTCTGTCAGTGTGACACAAAATTGCGTTTTTTCTTTCGTGAAGTGTTGAGCGGCGCTTTTCAAAGTTCTAGTTTCCATGGGGAGCTTTTCTGTTTTTCTCTGGACTGTGGGAGCGTTTGGAAAGCGGACAGTCCTTCACAATAAAAGCGTGGAGCTGTTCTTCTGAACCGGCTTCAACTCCTCCTGCCCGACGATGCAGATGAGAGCGCTACACTGCAATGAAGGGAAACGTAAAAATGCTGCAGTTTTAGGACAAAAAGGGGAGAAATGACCAAACCAGGGAAATCAGGGAACTTTGTAACCCGTTGGACGGACCTGTTCATGCTGTGACTGAAAATCTGTGGTTTAGAATAGAACTCGGTTAAGGGAAGGCCTTTATTGTGAAACTTTGTCATCATTAACAATGTTTTTGTCTGTTTTTTATTCTCTCACAGGTTGAAACTCGTTTTTGCAAATGTGGAAAAGTGTTCAGCTGTGAATGTGGGGAAACATTTTATGACTAATAAACTGAGATTTGTTCACAAAATCTGGATTGTTTTTTGCTGGTTTCTCATTTTTAAAGTCAGAGTTTTTCCCCAAAAACCAAGAAGCTCAGGATTTCTCATTTCTGAATGGTGTCAAATCTTTTTTGGAGGAAACCAACAGAAAAGCGTCCATATTCCAGCGGCGCAGGAAGGTTCTCCTGATCCTCTCTGACAACTGGTCCGGTTCTTTCTGACCACCGTTGCACTTTAACTTTATCTGTTTCCTTACGGTTCAAAACACAAAGATAGTCAAATATGAAATGAAAACAAAAAACAGGACCCTGACACACAGATGGGACCCCTCCCTCACCAGACCCCACCCTCCACCCACCACAGCAGACACAATGACTACGAGCACTGCAGCAACAGCCCCCCCTACAGGCGGGGCCGGTAGTGCAACAGAACAATGGATCCACGAGAGGAAACACTGAAGTAAGAAACAGATGTATAAATAAAATAAAATGATTAAAATAAAACCTTACATCTAATGAATATTATAATAAATATGATAGTATATTAAAAACATAATAGTCCTTTCATAATTAAAAAATGCATTACATAGAGAAAATTAAAAGAATGAAGCAAAAGTCATGCAGAGGCCAGATGAAAAAGATGAAGCACTTCGTCGTCATGGCAACAGCAACATGAAACCATGAATAAAGGTGACAGAAACCGTCTGCGTCTCTACGTCTGACTTTTTGTGTGTGAAATAACAGTTTAAAACAAACAGTAAACGAGGATTCTTCACATACAGTCTGAATAAAACATTGAAGGAAGGGGGAAAGTTTTACCTTTGGAAAAAACAGTTGGATATGAAAATATTCTGGTGATGATGGGCTGGCTTTGAGAAGGAACGGGTCGAGTGTTTTAATATTGGCGACCGTTTTCTCAGAGGAAGAAGCAGGAAGAGGGAGGGATGGGAGCGTGCATCTGCTGCTGCCGCTGTACTAAACTGCTGGTGTTTTATAGATATTTAATTTAATCTCAACTGTAAAATATGTGGCTGAGATGGAAAAATGAACTTTTTCTGGTGTGATCTATTTTTTAAAAAGTTTTACTAATTCTGCAGATCTTTGAAAAGCACCTTGTTGTCATTTTGGTGCTTCACGTGTGATGCTGCTTTCATTTGATGATCAACATGCCCATGCGGCTCATGTTGTTCTCCGTGTTTGAACACAAACACTAGCCGCGGTTACATGGGCAGAATATCTTGATCGGATCAATGGTCGGGTTAAATTCACCCGTGCACATGGGCACAGAAAACATTTTTCCGATTAGAACAAACGTTCCCATGGCTCACACTTTCATTCGGAATGAATCATCTGGGCATGCGCAGTAGTGTAAAATCCCCCGGATCCGGAACTAGGTCCCGTTGTCAACAAACCGCTGCCACAGACAGACAGCATGTGCTGCAGCTCCGTAATACGAGACGACCTTCAAAACGTGCTTTAATTAATGTCATGAATATTATGAAGCACCTGTTCGCTCATCGTTATATTTAATCCGTGTGATCAGTGCTGTTTTATGAATGAAAAAGAGCTGGAAGAAGGCTTAGGACAGGCTAACAACGTTAGCCTGATGGAAAAAATCCAGGACTGTGCGAGAAACGCAGCAATCTGCATCTTAGCTGCACATAAATGTATGGAAATAACATCAGCCTTTATTTTGTCGGGACACAACTGGAAACACAAATCCACGTGACACCACGCGACATTTATTTCTGCTCTGAAAAGTTCACACAGACCGCCCCAAAGCCACTCTGAGCTAGCGGCCCGAGCTCTGTTCGAACACGGTTCCTCCCGAGTCCTGCAGCCGCTAACCCAGAGCGGCGGCCCGGCTCACAGTCTGGATTCTCCCACACATAACAAAACAACAAAACGCACACGTAACAAAGCATCCTCCCCCCCTCTGACACAAAATTATTAATCAAGCTGCTCTGCTCACTCGGGTGCCAGTGGACTGAGTGAGCGTCGGGGGGCATGAAGCGCTCCTTCCCTGCATCTCCTCCGTGAGGGGTGAAAGAGAGGGGAGAGCCAGCGGGGCGAGAGCGGAGCGGCGCTTTTCACGGGGCGTCTGCAGAGCCAAACACCATCTATGCATGACGTAACCCAGAGCAGCAGTGACACACGATCGGAATGACCGTTTACATGCTCCACGATCGGATAAACGATCGGTATAACCCACCTATCTCGATCGGAAAGAAATTCTGATCCGAATGAGTCTGATCGGGGCAGAGTATTCCGAACGGCGCGTTTACATGACGCATTTTCTTTCCTATCAGGGGCCTGTTTCAGAAAGGAGGTTAAGTGTAAACTCTGAGTGCATTAACCCTGAAATCAGGGAAACCCTGGGTTTTCCGTTTCAGAATGGGAGGTTTGTTAAACCAGAGAAAGCAGAGTAAGTCAAACCCGTTTCTGAAAAAGAGGTAACTTATACTCGGAGTCAGTGTCCATGGTTACTTATGCTGTGAACCTAACCTGGTCGGGAGCAGGTTTTATTCTCTAAACTCAAGGTTTCTGCTGGTCTCCTCCCCTTTTTAAAGACGAAGCGGCATGTTTCGCTTTAACCTTCATTGTCCAAATGTCTGTCACACAGAGACGGTCTAAGTGACAAGAATGGCTTGTCCTTTTTTGGAGGACCAAATAGACGAGGAGGCTGCATTAATTCATAGAGAATTATGTTTACCTCGTACGAGGATTTTGAGACCTAGACTCGATTTTTTGTCATTTCCCCATACGTTTTTGTTTGAGCGTTACCGTTTTTCGTTGCAGTCAATTACATATATACAATGAAAACAACATTAGGTATTGCTATGTAGATGTTTCATATGTCAAATATTGTCAACAAAGCCTACATCCATGACATGCTCAAATTTGACCTGATTGAATTATGTTTTTATACTTCATTTTTAGCTGCTGCCATGTTCTTTTAATTCCTGCAGGATTGCAGCTACATGAAAATGAAATCAGGGACATTGAATTAGATTAATGTAAAAATCACTTTTTGGAAACACAATTTGCTAGCACTGCTTACTTTTTTAATCCCATATAAACCCATACCACTTGATCAATACAAGGGTAGTGTTGCAGTGTGTGTGTGCTGAGCGGGGTGCGAGCCACGAGAGACAAGGGGAGGGGCGAGTGCAGGTGCAGATGGGGGGGGGGGGGTGAGCACGGAGCGGAGGTGTGTGCGTGGTATATATTGTGTGTTCGGAGGACGGAGCACTGAGTTAAATAAAGAGAAGGTGTCATTCCCAGAATAACTGTTTTGGAGTCATCCTTAATCCGCTCTGGAGGTTGAGGGTTTCGAACGGGAAGTGAACCCCGAAGGAGAATTCCCTTCGGCCCTGAAGGAAATCTCCCCTGCGCTTCTGACCACGGTCGGAAAGACGAGAGAAAAGAAAGGAGAAGTCTTCGCGCAGCGAAAGGTTCAACAGTAGACAAAAGTTCACTTTTAAAAACACAATTGCATGTATTAATATTAAAATGACCAACGTTTGCTAGAGGGGAAGGTTAACAGAAAGTCCTCTAAACATTACCGACGTTAAATGCATTTCCCCCAGATTGGTTCTGTACTCTATGCAGCATTTCATGCAATTACACCAGGAATGACACTTCAAAAGTACACCTAAATATCGCCATTTTTTATTTCACTCCTT